>MU709948.1:67874-84035 GCA_026770625.1 Nicotiana glauca
ATATCACTATTGAAATGAAATATGAGAACATTGTGAAATTGAAAATGTGGAAATAATGATGGGGAAAGGAGAGTTTGTTAACTTGTTTGCCTTGATTGTCTTCCTTATGTGTACTCAATTGTTGCTTCCTTTTATTGGTCATTACTTGTGTATGGCTTGAGGTTACTCAGGGTAAGGTTTGTTATATTTACCAGTACAATTCAAATGTACTAACGTCCCTTTTGCCGGGGGATCTACATTCATGTTATGATTGTAGGTGGATCCGCAGCAGGTACTCCAGCCCACCGATCGTAGCTCCCCCTTTGTCTTCCATCAACTTTTTGGTGAGCCCCACTCCTCTCGGGGCCCTGTGTCGCTCAGGCTGCTTGTGTTCGGAGTTTATTTTTATTTTGTGTAAGGTATAGCCGGAGCCTTGTTACCGGCAAATACTGTATTATCATGTTGTACTTTTAGAGGCTCTGTAGACAGTAAATGTTGGTTGCGAACTTATATAAATATGTATGTTGTATATTGGGCGATGAAAGTCGTAAACCTCATTAAGTGACTATGTGTGTTTTGGAAAAATGGTGTTTTAATTATAAGTGACTATTCCCATTGATTAATGGATAATGTAAATACGGGGCACGTGTGGGATAGGAAGGGCACCCAGGTCCGCTTGACTGGGGATACCCATTCGAGCGACGGTCATGTCCCATGAATTTGGGGCGTGACATTTAATCCCCATTGATAGGGAGAAATGTGAGGAGGTTTATTGATGGTCTTACCTTCGGCGTCGAGATTCAGATGTCCTAGGAGACGAGAGATGATATTTCGTTCTGGAATGCCGTAGAGATTGCTAGCCAGATCGAGATGGTTAGTGGTCAAGATAGAGGGGTGATATCTAAGAAGAGGTTTCATCATATCGGTAGCTTCAGCGGTGCTTATCTGGATGCAGAGTTTATTTAAGTAGAGGCTACCCTCCCAGGTCAATTCAGTTCGTTCTTCACATAGCCCATGGTGCTTCGAGTGTTCATAGCTATTATGGGTCTTGTCCTGAGCAGGCAGTGTTTAGTGAACCTTTAGCTCCTATCAGCGTGCGACTACTTCAGAGTTACTACAGCGGCTATCCGGGCCGTCAGAGTTAGTCTCAACTTTAGTAATATCAGGATCTGAGAGAGTGCTTTGAGTGTGGGGCATAGGGCACATTAGGAGGTATTTCCTTATTGACGAGCATAAGACCTCGTCGGTATTCTTGTGCCATTATGCCGACAATGGTTGCTGTACTGCCCGCACAACCAGCCCAAGGTACGTATAAGGTTATTAGAGGTGGAGGGCACCCAGCTAGGGGTTGCCCGAGCGGCGGAGGTCAGGGTCGTGGGCCTAACCCCATTTTTATGCATTTCTAGCTAGATCCTAGACAGAGTCATCTGATTCTATCATCACATTTATTGTCCAAGTTTTCCATAGAGATGCTTCAGTTCTATTTTATCTGGGCTCTACTTATTCCTACATGTCATCCTATGTTGCTTCATATCTGATTATGCCTCGTAATTTTTTGACTGCTCTTGTATATGTGGCCATGCCTATGGGAGATTCTACTATTGTAGACCGTGGTTATCGCTTGTATCTAGTTTCTATTGGGAGCCTTGAGACTAATTTAGATTGCCTAATTTTTAATATGGTCGACATTGATGTGATGTTGGGCATGCATTGGTTGTCACCTTATCATGATATATTGGATTGTCACGCTAAGACAGTGACCTTAACCATGTCGGGGTCGCCCCGATTAGAGTGGAAGGGGACTCTAGGCCATTTTACCAAGGGTTATTTCTTATGTGAAGGCTCAGTGTGTGGTCGAGAAGGGATGTCTAGCATGTTTGGCCTATATCCAAGATCCTAGTGTAGAGGTTCCTTCTATGGATTTAGTACCAGTTGTGCGTGAGTTTGATGCCACGCGATAGAGATATTGACTTTTGTATTGACCTGGCTTCGGGCAATCAACCCATTTTTATTCCTCTATACTGTATAGCCCCACCTGAGTTGAAGGAACCTACGGAGCAGTTGCATGCTTTACCTGATAAAGGATTCATTAAGCCTAGTGTCTCGCCCTGGGGTGCGCCAGTTTTGTTTTTGAAGAAGAAGGATGGTTCGATGAGGATGTGTATAGATTATCGGTAGTTGAACAAAGTCACTATCAAGAAAAAGTATCCTTTGCCAAGGATTGATGACTTCTTTGAACAACGTCAGGGTTATAAAGTGTTTTGGAAGATTGATTTGACATTTGGCTACCATCAGATGAAGATTAGGGCATCATATGTCCCTAAAATGGTAATGAATTGTACGCCATTGTAGGGATGATAGGAATTGGGTAATGGTGTTTGAAAATATGTTCGGGGGCTCTCTGACCGGTAGATATGTCCATCGTACAACGAAAACTTTGGCGAAATTTTTCTAAAAATATGGGAGTTAGTGAAAATTTTGAGAGTCTGCATATCATGTTTTTCAAACCAACTGATTTTCAAAAATCCTCATTCGAGGACGAATGATTTTAAGTGGGGGAGGATGTAAGGCCCCGTAAAATTTTGTGCTTAAAACCTAGTAGCTCGTAGTGCCAAGGTCTGAATATGTGTTTGGAATGTGTAGAATTCTTCTAGAAAATCAAAAGAATCGATTTTTCCAGAAAATTGTCATTCTGCGGTCCAGAATGAGGTCGCAGATCAGCTATGCGGACCGCATTTCTGCCGCAGAGTGATGCAGAAGGGTTGTCAGAATTGATGTTGAAAATGCGGTCCATTATGCGATCGCATAATCAATATGCATACCGCATAATCGTCGCATAAGTACCTCAAAGATTTGTAGAGGTCAATTCTGCGGTGCAAAATGCGACCGCATAATAGGAATGCGAACCGCATTCCTGTCACAGACCCAGGGAGACCTTCAGAGTTTTGGGGGCATTTCTGCGGTCCAATATGCATACCACATTTATGATTCTGCGATTGCAGAATGCGACCGCGGATTTTGCTCGGGCTTTTATTTTTTTAAAATTTTAAAACCCGACCCCTTTTTAATAAAACACCTCAACCCCCTCATTTTAACGATCTTGCTGAATAAACTAAGAGAAAGGAAGAGAGGGTCTTGAGAGAGAAAGTCATCTTTTCCAAAATTTGGTTCTTCAAAACCATCCGAGCCGGGAAATTTCAAGCTTATCTTCATATCCCCTTTCCTTACAGGTAAAATCCCTAGCTTCTCCCATTGAATTTTTGGTTTAATCTAAGAAGGGGAGTCTCATGCATGAATCCTTAAAATAATGGTTGAAATCATGCATGCATGTCTATTCAAAACCTAAAATCTAGTAGGAGGAATTGGGTAGGAGTAAAGGAGTATTCAAAGAGGGGTTGATAACCTAAATGAGTTTGAGTAGCAATTGTGAACTTTAATTCTAAGTTATGTGTATTAATTTGTGCACTATATTGACGTTGCTAGATTTTTGGTGAATTGGAAGTAGGAATTAGAAAGGAATTCAGCTTCAGGTATGTATGGCTCACCTTAACCTTTGTAAAATCGCCTTGTTTGGTGTCGGAATACTTGGTTTGTGATATCTCCATGAATTAGTTGTGAAGTTAAACTGTTGTGTACATGATGTATTTACTTGTGTGAACTATTTGTGAATTCATGTAAATATTGTGCCTTATGCATTGTTGGTTAAGACATCCGATATGATTGTGCAAGTAAATGGCAATAAACTAAGTTCTGATTGCAAATGTGTTATGCGGCAAGGACTGTGGAACAAATGATAGAAAGAAATCGTAATTGGTGAAATTGAAATAACTGTGATAACATCCCTTGTGGATAGTCGTGGAAAACTATTGTTGTGATCTAAATGGTATAACGGGCTGTTGAAAAAGATGGAAATGGTATGGATAGTCACCTAAACCTTTTGTGAGTTATGTTGCTGTTGTTATTGGGAATTGTGGTTGTTGTTCTTAAAACTTGTTGTGGTTATCCTTGTAAATTATTATTGTTGTTGTGGTATTGTTTTGTGAATTGTTATTGCTCAGTGGGATCTGGTTGCGTGCCGCAACACGAAGTAATAAGGTGTGGGTTGTGGTGATAAGGTGGACGAGGTAATAAGGGTGGCTGAGGTAATAAGGGTGGAAAGTGATCGATATCACTATTGAAATGAAATATGAGAACATTGTGAAATTGAAAATGTGGAAATGATGATGGGGAAAGGAGA
Source organism: Nicotiana glauca (assembly GCA_026770625.1). Classification (NCBI taxonomy): domain Eukaryota; kingdom Viridiplantae; phylum Streptophyta; class Magnoliopsida; order Solanales; family Solanaceae; genus Nicotiana; species Nicotiana glauca. The sequence continues at coordinate 72,091 of MU709948.1, forward strand.
GTTTGTTACCTTGTTTGTCTTCCTTATGTGTACTTAATTGTTGCTTCCTTCTATTGTTCAATACTTGTGTATGGCTTGATGTTACTTAGGGTAAGGTTTCTTATAGATACCAGTACAATTCAAATGTACTGGCGTCCCTTTTGCCCGGGGCGCTACATTCGTGTTATGATTGTAGGTGGATCCGCAACAGGTACTTTAGCCCACCGATCGTAGCTCCCCCTTCCTCTTCCATCAGCTTTTTGGTGAGCCCCACTCCTCTCGTGGCCCTGCGTGGCTCAGGCCTCCTGTGTCCGGATTTTTATTTTGATTTTGTGTAAGGTATAGATGGAGCCTTGTTACCGGCAAATACTGTATTATCCTGTTGTATTTTTAGATGCTCCGTAGACAGTAAATGTCGGTTGCGAACTTATGTAAATATGTATGTTGTATATTGGGCGATAAAAGTCGTAAACCTCATTAAGTGACTATGTGTGTTTTGTAAAAATGGTGTTTTAATTATAAGTGACTATTCCCATTGATTAATGGATAATGAAAATACGGGGTACACGTGGGATAGGAAGGGCTCCTAGGTCTGCTTGACTGGGGATACCCGGTCGAGCGCCGGTTAAGTCCCAAAAATTTGGGGCGTGACATTTAATTCCCACTGATAGGGAGAAGTGTGAGGAGGTTTATTGATGGTCTTACCTTTGGCGTCGAGCTTCAGATGTCCTAGGAGACGAGGGATGATATTTCGTTCCAGAGAGCTGTAGAGATTGCTAGCCAGATCGAGATGGTTTGTGGTCAAGATAGAGGGGTGATATCTAAGAAGAGGTTTCATCATATCGGTAGCTTCAGTGGTGCTTATCTGGATGCAGAGTTTATTTAAGTAGAGGCTACCCTCCCAGGTCAATTCAGTTAGTTCTTCAGGTAGCCCATGGTGCTTCGAGTGTTCATAGCTATTAAGGGTCTTGTCCTGAGCAGGTAGCATTTAGTGAACCTTTAGCTCCTATCAGCGTGCGAGTACTTCAGACTTACTACAGCGGCTATCTGGGCCGTCAGAGTTAGTCTCAACTTCAGTAATATCAGGATCTGAGAGAGTGCTTTGAGTGTGGGGCATAGGGCATATTAGGAGGTATTTCCCTATTGACGAGCATAAGACCTCGTCAGTATTCTTGTGCCATTATGCCGACAATGGTTGTTGGACTGCCCGCACAACTTGCCCAAGGTACGGGTAAGGTTATTAGAGGTGGAGGTTAGGCCATTTGAGGTGGAGGGCACCAAGCTAGGGGTTGCCCGAGCGACGGAGGTCAGGGTGGTGGGCCTAACCCAATTTTTATGCATTTGTAGCTAGATCCTAGACAGAGTCATCTGATGCCATCATCACATGTATTGTCCAAGTTTTCCATAGAGATGCTTCAGTTCTATTTTATCTGGGCTCTACTTATTCCTACATGTCATCCTATTTTGCTTCATATCTGATTATGCCTCGTAATTTTTTGAGTGCTCTTGTATATGTTCCCATGCCTATAGGATATTCTACTATTATAGACCGTGTTTATTGCTTGTGTCTAGTTTCTATTGGGAGACTTGAGACTAATGTAGATTACCTAATTTTTAATATGGTCGACTTTGATGTGATTTTGGGCATGCATTGGTTGTCACCTTATCACGCTATATTGGATTGTCACGCCAAGACAATGACCTTAGCCATGTCGGGGTCACCACAATTAGAGTGGAAGGGGACTCTAGGCCATTCTACCAAGGGTTATTTCTTATGTGAAGGCTCAGTGTGTGGTCGAGCAGGGATGTCTAGCATGTTTGGCCTATATCCAAGATCCTAGCGTAGAGGTTCCTTCTATGTATTTAGTACTAGTTGTGCGTGAGTTTGATACCACGCGACAGAGATATTGACTTTTGTATTGACTTGGCTTCAGGCACTCAACCCATTTTTATTCTGCTATACTATATAGCCCCACTTGAGTTGAAGGAACTTACGAAGCAGTTGCATGCTTTACCTGATAAAGGATTCATTAGGCCTAGTGTCTTGCCCTGGGGTGCGCCAGTTTTGTTTTTGAAGAAGGAGGATGGTTCGATGAGGATGTGTATAGATTATCGGTAGTTGAACAAAGTCACTATCAAGAACAAGTATCCTTTGCCAAGGATTGATGATTTCTTTGAAGAACGTCAGGGTTATAAAGTGTTTTGGAAGATTGATTTGACATTTGGCTACCATCAGATGAAGATTAGGGCATCATATGTCCCTAAGATAGCTTTTCAGACTCGGTTGAGGCATTATGAGTTCCTAGTGATGTCATTAGGCTTAAAAAGTGTTGTCGTAACATATATGGTGATGAATCGAGTATTTAATTCCCATTTGTATTCTTCTGTGATCATCTCCATTGATAATATTTTCATGCACTCTTGTAGTCGAGAGGAGCATGAGTAGCATCTTCGGATTGTACTTTAGACTTTGAGAGATAGTCAGCTATATGCAATGTTTTCAAAGTGAGAGTTTTTGTTGGACTTGGTTTTGTTTTTTGGGGCATATTGTATCTGCGGAGGGAATTAAACTGGATCCTCAGAATATTGAGGAAATTCAAAACTGGCCTAAACCTACTTTAGCTATAGAAATTTGAAACTTCCTAGGTTTGGTAGGTTATTATCGCCGGTTCATGAAGGGGTTTTCATCCATCGCCACTCTATTGCCTAGATTGACCTAGAAGGGTTCCCCATTCAGGTGGTTTGATGAGTGTGAGTTGAGCTTTTAGAAGCTCAAGACTGCCTAGACTACAACCCTGATATTGGTTTGCCCATGGGTTCGACGTCTTACATTATGTATTGTGATGCATCATATATCGGGGTTAGTGCAATATTGATGTAAGATGGTAGGGTGACTGCATATGCATCTTGGTAGTTGAAGGTTCATTAGAAGAATTACCATGTTCATGACTTGGAGTTGACAACTATTGTTCATGCATTGGAGATTTGGAGGCATTACCTCTACAGTATGTCATGTTAAGTATTCACAAATCATCGGAGTCTACATTACTTGTTTAAGCAAAAAGAATTCAACTTGAGGAAACAAAGGTGGTTAGAGCTGTCAAAAGTCTATGATATCACCATTTTCTATCATCCCGGCAAGGCCAAGTGGTGGCCGACGCCTTGAGTAGAAAGGTTGTGAGTATGGGTAGCCATGAATATATTCTAGTTGGTAATGGACCGCAAACATAAGATGTTTATTCCTTGGCAAATCAATTCATAAGTTTAGATGTTTCAAAGCCTATTCGGGTTCTTGCTTGCAAAGTTTCTCATTCTTCTTTGTATGAGTGCATTAGAGAGCAGTAGTATGGAGACTCAAATTTGCTCGTCCTTAAGGACACAGTGCAATATAATAATTCCAAGAAGTATTTTATTGGAGATGATGGGGTGTTGCCGATGCAGAGTCGGATTTGTATGCCCAATGTTGATGGGCTTCGTGAGTTGATTCTTGAGGAGGCCCACATTTCATAGTATTCTATTCAACAGAAGTGTTCATATCTTCGTGTTTAAATCCTCGGTGGCATATCGAAAGCTGATGGTAGATTCCCTGAATTCGACTGGGATTAATGCTTTGGACCCGTATACCAAAGAAAATGGGGCCTCCCCCATGCTCGACTTCAACATTATTCGATATGAACATAGCACATCGGGCAATACTTCTCTCCATTTCCTCTTTGCATCATCTAACCTTTTCTTTAAGTTTTGAATGATGGTCTTGTTTGTCGACTTGGCCTGACAATTTGCAATTGGGTGGTAAGGCGTTGATATAATCCTTTTAATTTTATGGTCCTCAAGAAATTTTGTCACTTTGCTGCAGATGAATTGTTTTCCATTGTAACATGCTATTTAGGTGGTTATCCCGAACTAACATATGATGTGGTCTCATATGAAGTCAATTACCACTTTATCTCTTATCTTCTCGAAGCCATGCACTTCAACCCATTTTGAGAAGTAGTCAGTCCTTAAAAAAAATATAGCTTTACCTGGCGCCATTGGTAGGGGGCCGACAATGTCCATCCCCCATTTCATGAATGGCCTCGAGGATAGGATCGAATGGAGTTGGTCATCGGGTTGATGGATTATCGGTGCAAATCCTTGGCATTTATCTCACTTTCGAACGAACTCATTGGCATCCTATTTCCATGCTATCCCAATAATACCCTGTTTTGATCACCTTGTAAAGCAGAGAGTCTGTACCAAAATGGTTCCCAGAAGTGCCCTCGTGGATTTCTCGTAATACATAATAGTATCCATAGGTCCTAAGCACACTGCCGGTGGTCCATCGAAGGCTCTTTTATACAACATTCCATTTTCATCGAGAGAGAATAGAGCTGCTTTGGTTCGATGCGTTCTCGACTCTTTTGGGTCCGCGAGGAGCCTCCCATGCTTCAAGTAGTCGATGTACTTATTCCTCTAATCCCACGTTAAACTTATTGAATTAATCTCTTCATGCCCTTCTTCAACCACCGACTTCGATAGTTGAACGATAGTCCCCAGAATGATATCATCTTCTTCAACCAATGACCGCATCACATAGTGCCGGTATGAGAATTCACATTTGCTTCTCCTTAAGGTCAGGGTTCTGCATGATGATACCAGGGGTGTGACCATTGATAGTGATGGCGTGCTGAGGATGCAGGGCCGGATTTGCGTGCCCTGTGTGGATGGGCTTCGGGATTTTATATTGGAAGAGGCCCACAGCTCGCGGTATTCCATCAATCCAGGTGCCGCAAAGATGTATCAGGATTTGAGGCAGCACTATTGGTGGAGGAGGATGAAGAAGGATATAGTAGGGTTTGTAGCTCGGTGTCTTAACTGTCAGCAGGTTATGTACGAGCATCAGAGGCCGGGCGGTGTACTTCAGCGGATGATTATTCCCGAGTGGAAGTGGGAGAGGATTACTATGGATTTTGTGAGTGGTCTCCCTCGGACTTTGAAGAAGTTCGATTCAATTTGGGCGATTGTGGATCGACTGACCAAGTTTGCGCACTTCATTCTAATATGTACTACTTATTCTTTGGAGCGGCTGGCAGGGATATTTATCCGGGAGATTGTGAAGAAACCATTAGGATGAGGCATCCAGATAGAGGTGTCAAGACTGTTAGGGTCACCAATAACAACTATGAGAATGTGTTCAACCAAATATTCTGGAAGATGAAAATGATCAATTTGCCATTGTCCCTCGAAGATCAAATCTATAACTTGTTGATCTGGTGGTGTCTCTTCAAAGGCGATGATTTGAGCGATTGCCCCCATTCCGATCCAATTGTCCCACCAAATGCTAGATTTCACTGAGTTGATTTTACTCAACATATATTCCTCAGTCTTGTCTTTCATTTGTAGGAATTTCTTCCAGCCAATGAGATTGACTGATCTTCCAAACCTTGGACGTTGGATGAGCAAGTCTGCAATATTTGGATTTCAAGAGTTCAACTCATAAGGAGTTGCATGTTCTGAACCTCTGCCACCTCTTCATAGCCAAAGATTCACTAAAGTCAATCAAAGATCTAAAACCAGCTCCTCCCTCTTTAGTAGGGAAACACATTTTGTGCGAGGAACTCCAATGATACCTTTGCTTACCTTCGGTTGAACCCAAAGAAAACCTGGCTGACCTTCTCTCAATATGCATAAAAGATGTCTTGGGCGGCAATGCAGCAAGCAGATGAGTGGGTTGAGACATTTACCAATGTTTGATGAGTATTGACCTTCCACCAATAGATAGTTTCCCTTACCAGCCTGCCACCCTCTTTACCTTCTTAGTCACTGCCTCAGAAAATAAGGAGATCTTCTTCCTTCCCACATACAACGGAAAATCGAGGTAAGTAATGGGAAATTCTGTGTCTTTATGTTTGAATCCGGTCAAAGCTTTGATCCTCTATATTTCTGTGTCTTCAGTGTTTGGTGATACCAAGAAGCAACTTTTGTCTACATTAACTAACTGCCCTGAACATGCTTCATAGTTGTGAAGAACTTCTTTAATCATAATTAGAGAGCTCTGATTACCTGATGAAAAAATGATGATATCTTTAGCACAGGCCAAGTGTGTAATCTGAAGTGCTTGCCTTGGCAAATAGAAGCTTCTAAACTGTGGATTAGAAGATAATTGATTGAGCATCACGGATAGGACCTCAGCTCCTAAAAGGAAGAGGGTAAGGGACAGAGGATCCCCTTGCTTCAGACCCCTACTGGAATGGCGAACCCCTGCTTGGTTCTACTTATGAGAATAGAGTACCAAACATTAGATATCGATCACCAAACAAGATTAATCCACATCTCTAAAAATCCGAGCCTTCTCAAGACTGCTATAATAAAGCACCAGTCGACTCTATCATAGGTCTTTGACATATCTAATTTGACGACGACATTTCCGCCATCATTCTTCTTTCTGATACCATGGATCATTTTTAGTGCTAACATTACATTTTCGGTGATCAGTCGCCCATGTACAAAACCGCTTTGATTCTCGGAGATTAATTTAGGGAGAATTGGCGACAATCTAAAACTTATAATCTAGGATATAATCTTGTTGGAGTAATTGCTAAGACTGATGGGTCTTAGATCAGAGAATGATGTAGAATTTTCAACCTTTGGTATCAAAACTAGGCATGTATTGGTGTAGAATTTGTTTAGTTTAGCTTCATCGAAGAAAGCGTGAACTAGTTCCACTGAGAGTTAATGCACGAAGGGCGATGCTGTGACGTATCTAATAATTTATGATGGAAGTACGAGTAAAAGTACGAAGAGTGATGCCGTGCCGTTATTGTTATTTCGAGGTTCAGAGTAAAAGTACGAAGGGTGATGCCGTGCAGTTTTATTCATTGTGTTTATTCGTTTTACTGGGTAAAGGCATATTGACTATTTTGGTTATCATTTCCTACTATAATTATCGTATCTTGTACCCTTTTCGCATATCCCCTCCCAATAATTTATGTTTAGCTTTTAATTGTTATTATGATGTACGTAGATTGTTATTTGCATAGGTTTCTTACGTGAGTGTCTTCCATAGCTTCGTCACTACCTCGTCGAGGTTAGGCTCGACACTTATGGAGTACGTTAGGTCGGTTGTACTCATACTACACTCTGCACTTCTTGTGCAGATTTTGGTATTGGTCCCAATTGCCCATGAGGTACACTATATCGGATCAGCTGATTTGGAGACTCGAGGTAGATCTGCTGGACTGCTTTTTTCGTTCGAGACAATTGTACTTATTTCAGACTCTGTTTGTAGAAATTCTAGAAGCGCGTGAACTTGTGACTCCAGATCTGGGTTGTACTAGATATTATTAATTGGTTTTTATGTTATTCCACACTAGCTTTAGTTTTATTTCGGCTTAATTGACTTTACTTATTGTATTTAAGTAAATTAGCTTAAAGATTCTCTAACGTTGGCTTGCCTAGCAAGTGAAAATGTTAAGCGCTATCACGGTCCCGAAGGTGGGAATTCCGAATCGTGACATATTCTCTGTGGTGTTTGGCTACAAGGTTCATGTAACTTCTAGATAGAAAGGAACCGGTAAGGACATGTTTGATACAGAAACACAAGAGGAGTGAATTTTTTCAGTATGAATGTGTTCTAAGAAAATATGGTCCACAAAGCAACAGTCAGATTACTTAGATGCTCAACAACTTGAAAAATCTTGAGTAAAAAAAACAAGAAACTCAACAAGGAGATTGAATTGTTAATGGTTGAGCTAGCCTCTTCTACAACGGAGAACAAGCAGTTGAAGGAAGAGATGAGAAGGGAACAAGTCGCAGCTAATGCTCGCTTTGACAAACTTCTCATCTTTGGCGATGATGCTTAATCTTCACTTTTTGCCTCTAATAACTGATGCTTTATTTTTCGCTGATGTCAAAAGGGAAGGATGTGCACATAATGCTGATCAATGAACCGGATTCCGGCATAAAATTGATCTCTTTTGGGTTGATTGTTTTGACTGTGTTTAAAGGATTTAATTGATACACTTGTATAAAAGGAAAAAGTGTCTGAAGTTGGGGACATTTAAGGAAGCCAAGTCCTTTTAGGATTGTTTTCCTTAACCAGTTTTTCTACGCTTTGGCTCAAAAATTAGAAAATTCGACCCTACTTCATGCCTATATAAAGCATCAAGTTGCTAATTTTGAGGCTAATACTATTTTCGTACAAACACTACAAATCACTCTTGGCAAATAGCAATCGTAACAAGGAGGTGCTTTCAAGCATTCAAGCCGCACAACTAAAGAACCTTGTCTAAAGATGAGATATCTAATTCTTAGTTTTTGAGTCTTGATTTATTGTTCGTAAACTATAACCTATTCTAAGACAAGAGGAGTTGCTCTGATGGTAAGCGATGATAGGCTATAATTAAGTATTTAGTCGATTATTACACTCTAATTTACTACACTTTAGTTGAGTTTGCGCTTTAATCGCTAGTGTTTTGTACTAACGGTGTGTTTTATGCCTTGTAGGAGTGATTTCGAGCTATATAGATGTTATGGAATGAATTAAAGTTATTTGGAGCTTTGAAGTCTGAGTAATAGCTCAAGTAATTAAGCCAGGATCAGGTTCGGGGATCAAATTTGATAATTAAGTACGAACGAAGACTCGAAAAGGCATATTGCGCACTGTCTAGTAAAATAGACATAACCTTTTGCTCAGAACTCCATTTGAACTCCACAATATATGGTTGGAAAGCTAACTCAAAGGACAACAACTTTCTTGTTTTGTATTCTTCCAAATTCCAAATGGAACAGGATGATAATCCGCAATTACGGTAAGACTGCGGTAGAACACCGCGACAGAACATTACCAAAGATTCAGAGGACCTATTTGGCCGCGGTCCCGGTGTAACCGCGGTGGGACCGCGGCAGAACACGTAAATTTCAAGGACCAAAGTGAAAAACACGGGATTTTAAGCCCTAAACCCTATATCAAACGTAAGGCCGGCCAAGAACAAAGAGGGGATATATTTTGGACACAAATTAGACCTAAGGAGGCAAGAACACATTGAGAGCAATGCGGGGAATTCTTCAACAAGTTTTTTCTTCCTCTTCCTATTTTTCATTGTTGGTTATGATTTTTAGTATTGTAGTTTTACTTACTATTATGAATAGCTAATTCGTTTTCTAGGGTTTTGGTGAAACCCGTTGGGGATGATTTGGTTGTTATATTAATATAGTTTTGAATTGGTTGTTTATCTCTATTTGTTCAACTACGTTTTGATTGTGGTTAATTGAAAGGATCCTCAATTAGCCGTTCCTATTTATTATGTATTTGCTTGAGAGAGAGTGCATATTTAGGTAGTTGTTTGAACAACATCACTCCTGGAGTATAGGCGAGAGTCATAACTGAGGGTTTAGAGGTTGGATTAGAGATAACGATACCTTGGGTGCGATCTAAGTGAACTGTAATGCGAATCTAGCTAGCGTAGCTTAAGAGAGTGCATCTAGTAAATTATCATAATTGCTTGAGAAAGATTTATGATAGTTGGAGAGTTCATGATTGATAGAGGCAACTAAGTCAAAGCTATAAGAAACATACAACTAAAGAAATCAACAACGGGGGAAACCATTACCTTAGACCTTTATTTCAATTGTTTACAATTCAAGCATAGTTAGTTTTCAGCTGTTTATTTATTTTCAAACTTGTCTTCGTGGTGATATTAAACAAATACAACTAAGCCTTAGTTCTCTGTGGGATTCGACTCCGGACTTTTAGACCGGATTATATTTGCAGCGACCGCTTATCCTTTTTAGGACTAGAGTTGGGCGTGATCAAATTTTGGCGCCGTTGCCGGGGAACTAACGGTGAAGTTGTAGCTGTATATATTGCTAGGGTTTAAGTTTGGATTTTTAATTTTGTTTTTTTTTTATTTAATTATAATTGTTGATTTGAGAAACATGACATCTTAGAATTATGGAAATTTAGGTGTAGATAATTCTACTATCGATCTCCATACATATTGTGAAGGAAACCACCCGTGGCGAAATTTTCAAAATATTCCTGAGAGCGAGTTATGTGCACAAACTCAATCTTATTTGTGGAATGTGTGATGTGTGTGGTGGTAAAAATGGTCACTTTCATGGCTATGCTTATATTTCTTATTTTCCCTCAACCCCTTACTGTGATAGTTCTACCTTTTCTTGTGAAGTTAATAGGAACAAAGAATCTGGGAACGCAGACCTAAAAGAGATCAAGGATATGCTAAAGTGCCTTCTGGAATAAAATAATGAGAAATAATTGCATATAGAAAGGCAAGAGGCAACTATTCACAAGTTGGAGGCTCAATTGAGTCAAGTAGTTGGAGTTATTAATGCTTAACAAGCCAATATTGAGGATAGTAGCCAAAAAGAGCATATTGGAGGTGTTAATGGGGGAGGTCAGAGTAAAACATCAACAACCTATCCAACTACAATTTGAGGATGTCGATGTTGAAGAAGTGAGACTAGAGTCAGCCAAGCACTTTGTGGATACAAATTTTGTTGACTCTAGTATCACAGATGTTGAGGATGTTGAAAGTCCTAAAGTTCATGTGTTTGAGCGCATTGGTCCACACTCCAAGAATTTTTCCACATTAGGTCTGGATGATGATATGGAAATAGAGTCATCCGAACCAATTGAAGAGTCACGGAATGAGGAACAAGGTGCATATATTCTGGATTTTTTCTTGCCATAAAGACAGGACTACATACCTCATCTAAAATCCAAGAAGTGTAAAATAGTAAAATGGTTGCTTGGTCCAATTATATTTGTTCCACCACCCCTAGAGCGTAACCGAATACTTGAAGCCAAATTGGGGGTTCAATTCATAAGCTCGAGGTGGAGGCAAAAAGTGATTCGCGTCATGCCGCGACGTTAAATCAAGCGCTTGTTGGGAGGCAACCCAGCTTTATTGCTTTCGTTTATTTCTTTATTTTAATTATATTATTTTTGTAGTGTCAATTTTTTATTTTCTAGGAGCATGGAAAGCAAAGGTATTGGAAGGATGCACCAACAAATGAAATGGTTGGAACTAAGTGTGAGGTACCCGCACGAAGGACCAAGCTGGGAGAAGTCTGAGTACCTCATGAACTGCTAGTGCTTAGGCCTTTGGCCTACCAAAGAGTTTCTTTTACCCTCTTGTATGTATGGATGTGCATTGGGGACAATGTACAATTTTAAGTGTGGGGTGAGGAGATTGTCTGGGTGACTTTTCATGCTACTTTAGCTATGTTTTTTTTTTAATGATTGGACTTTTCCTGATGACGGATCTTCTAGACAGTTTTCTTGAGGGAAGTAAGTCTAAAGAAAATACCAAAAAGATTTTTGGTTTTGTTTTAGGTAGTGTAGTAACTCCCCCTTGGTTTTTCTTTGGACCACGATTCTTTTCTAATGGTTTTATTTGAACCGGGTGTAGTTAGTTTTTTTTTGGAATAAGAGCCATTGTGTTGTGCTTTGAATTGAAGCAATATCTCTTGACTTTGCTATGCCTTGAGAATAGTGAGTACTTTGGTTGTGACGCTTAGGCTCAGTTTTTGACTCTTATAGAAGTACTTTAAATTGTGTGTTTTTAACTTTGCTTAACTGCTTTGACTAGAGTGTCTATGAATCCAATCCTGAGTGAGTTATGTGCCATGTGTGTGTAAGGTTTTGCATTATTCAGTACATTGCATTTGATGCCTAGAACTTGTCATGTGTGTTTGCAAAGTGAAATAGTAGTGTTGTTCAGTCTTGGAAGTGATATAGATTTTTTCCTGTTGAGCCAAATATGTATATTTAACCCACCTAATTGTTATGTATCGTAGTTAACCTCTTTGAGCCTATAATCCGTTTTCTTTGGCAACCACATTACAAGTCTTACACATTTGTTTGAATTAACCATCTATTTGAACCTTCTCACCTCTCATGAGCACTTGAATTGTTATGAACTTTGTAAAAGTTAAAGTGTGGGGTGGTTGGTTTGGCTTTTGAG
>MU709948.1:86252-98429 GCA_026770625.1 Nicotiana glauca
CGAGAGTCATAACTAAGGGTTTAGATGTTGGATTAAAGATAACGATACCTCAGGTGCGATCTAAGTGAACTGTAATGCGAATCTAGCTAGCGTAGCTTGAGAGAGTGCGTCTAATAAATTATCATAATTGCTTGAGAGAGATTTATGATAGCTGGAGAGTTCATGATTGATAGAGGCAACTAAGTCAAAGCTATAAGAAACATACAACTAAGGAAATCAACAACAGGGGAAACCATTACCTTAGACCTTTATTTCAATTGTTTACAATTCAAGCATAGTTAGTTTTCAGCTGTTTATTTATTCAATCTCGTCTTCTTGGTGATATTAAACAAATACAACTAAGCTTTAGTTCTCTGTGGGATTCGACTCCGGACTTTTAGATCGGATTATATTTGCAACGACTGCTTATCCTTTTTAGTACTAGAGTTGGGCGTGCTCAGTAAACAACCTCCACTTTCAACCGAGAGGTTGTGAGTTCGAGTCTCCCCAAGAGCAAGGTGGGAAGTTCTTGGAGGGAAGGATGTCGAGGGTCTATTTGGAAACAACCTCTCTACCCCAGGGTAGGGGTAAGGTCTACGTACATACTACTCTCCTCATACCCCACTAAGTGGGATTATACTGGGTTGTTGTTGTTGTAAACTATAACCTATTCTATTAATGAGAAGTATTGTTATAGGTAAATAATTTTTGAGATTTTGTATTGTCTCTAGACTAGGGTTTATTGCCATGAGAGTTTAGCTACAAATAAGTTGATTGTAGGGGTTACGGTACTAGAGCCAAGGATCTATTGGAAACAGTCTCTCTACCTTTTCAAGATAGGAATAAAATTGCATACACACTATCCTTCTAAAATTTTACTTCTAAGATTATACTGGATTTGTTGATGTTATTGTTATAAGGGTTAAGGTACTAGAGTTTAAAATCCCTTTGGATATTGAACCGTAACCTAAAAAATGCTAAAGTTGTTTAGTAAAGTTTGAGAAAAATCCTATGAATAGGTCGTTGTTTATACTTCTCTTTATCAAGGAGGTTTTCCATATAAAATTATTTGTATTCTTTAATTTCTACCCTTTACTGTCTGTTTGGTTCCAAAATATACAGATTGAAGAACTAGTTCTTCAATCGGCGAAAATCGGGCAAGATAAAAATTCTCCTCCCCATCTCATGTCTAGGCGAATTCTAAATTAACAGTTTTTCGCAATTAGCTACTTATTTTATTATGAGGTCAATGATTATATTTCGTAATTTATATTTACTTTTTTGTCAGCGCATTGCAATAGGGAAGAATCCTCCCTAACAAACATTACATCATTGCAATGTACAGTCAGTATCATTCATTTAAGCATTTTTTCTATAAAAGTTGATCTAACTAAATGGGTGTTAAGCTGTTTTATAAGAATATTAGAGCCAATAGGAGTAGCTAAAAGTCATTTGAACACAAATCATTTTAATTTAGATGCGTGATCATAATGGGATTGTCTGTCCATTTCAATCATGAGGTAATCACTGCATAACCTTCCTTTTTGTTGTATTTTTTTTATAACTATTATACTATATAACGTAATTAACCCTCCACCTCATTTTTTTGAGGTGATATTTGATTGGGTATAGAGTTTATGAATAAACTAGAGCTTTTTAACTTGTAGATTTAAACATTTAATTTAAATTTATGTGGTAAAAATTTTTTGTCATTAAGAATAAATAACAAGTTTAAAGTTACGTGTTGAATATGATAGGAGTATTAAATAAAGCACCATCTTTTAAAAAAAAAATAAAAAAAGTACCTGCATCAGACCCTTGACACAATCATTGGTGAGTTTGACCTCAAGATTAGGATCCTCAGCTTGCTGCAGCAAAACATCGACCATGTCTCTTGGCACAAAATTCTTCTCTCCTCTATTAGCGTTGTGATCATCTAGCACAAAGTTATGAAATTTGTCGAAGTTCCTATGTAACTCCTTCATTTGCTTGACATAACCCTGCAAATCCAAGAAAGCAAGCCAAGGTATCCAATCCCCAATATTGATCACACCATTAAGCAAAAACCACTTATCAAGCATATCCTGCAATTTTTTCAAAGTTATCATTGAACTTTGACCAGGTGACTCGCTAAAATATTTCCCACTCAATACTGTTCTACTTATACTTGTAAGAGTGTACCGAGTTAAATGGTCTCTAAGAAGAATTGGCTTCCCTGAGAGAGCAAAAAGACGTGAAATCAAATTATGCTTTTCCTCTATGCGAATGTACTCAAATGAATCCAAACGTTTAGGGTTGAAAATCTCGTTGAGATAGATCCTCCTTGCTTGTCTCCAAAAGGGTCCATAAGGTGCCCATGTCATGTCACAATAATTATAAGCAGTGTATTTACCAGCGGCAAGCTCAGGGCGAGAAGCCCAAATGGCATCATTTGTTTTCAAGAATTCTCTCGCCATATCTGGGGAGGATGCAATAAGAATATTACGCGAACCGAACTTTAGTAGCATTAAATCTCCGTAGCTTTTTGCAAGTTCGTGAAGGGATCTGTGAGGGGTGGATCCAAGAAGAAGTATATTGCCAACAATAGGCCATGGTTTTGGACCTGGTGGAAGATTTTGTTTACGACGAGGATTATGGAGAAACTTTGAGAGAAGAACTAATGTAAGAAAGCATGTTAAGGCTAAAAGTACCCAGGAATCCTCCATGTCTTGGTGCGTGGTGGAGATGTGTCTATCAACTTGGTACTTTTATGCAGGGCAGGCAGAAGGGGTAGGCGAGTAAGGTCAATGCTTTGGGGGGCTCATTTCCTAATAATTACTAGAGTAGTAGTAAATGTATAGATTGCATTTTCCTTTTAAAACGGTACTGAACACTACTCCCTCCGTTTTAATTTATGTGAACTCATTTGACTGGGCACGGAGTTTAAGAAAAGAGAAAAAACTTTTGAACTTGTGGTGTAAAATGATGCACAAATATTTTGTGTGGCTATAAATCATTGCATAAAGGTAAATTGTTTCCAAATAAGGAAAGAGGTCATTCTTTTTGGCACGGACCAAAAAGGAAATAGATTCACATAAATTGAAACGGAGGGAGTACTATTCTGAGTTTGTAATAGGTCTGAGTCAGACCGTCTGCCTATTGAAAAATTAGGTAATGCTAAAAACTCCCCTTAAATTTATCTTACAGCTGAATGTATTTTTTTTTGGGGGGGTTATTTACATTTAACATTGGAGTATGATCCAAATTATGCTTATCTATTTCTCTTTCTCACAAAAAAATGTGCACTTTTACTTCTTTAATCTTCTCTCCTAGTAAGTTTTGTCAATACAAGGTCTGAAGTGCATTGAATAAAATAAATTACTATATATTTTTTTTCCAAATGTTTTTAGTCATTACTGTATTGGAAAAAATTAAGTTCATATATAGAAGTAATTGAAAAGTGACATGTCACGACACGTAGACTGGTCAAAGGATGACAATTGGCAAAGAATAGTTAAAGAGGCACGAGTTACAACAGGCACGGGCAGAGGTTCAAGAAAGATAGATGCTCGGACCTCTTTATGTTCGAAGGCCGGGTTAAGAAATGAACCTGATAGCAAAAAAGAGTATAGATACGTATTGTCAGTAATTAATAGGCATTAATTACGAAAGACGTTAGGGTATCTGTATTGAATCAAAATATGATTACAAATTATATTGCATTAATTGTCAATAATGGCTATATTATGGCAGAAACAAAACGTATTACCTAGAGATAGCTATAAAAGGGAAAAACTGGTCATTTGTAAGGACACGAAATACTATTGGAATATACTAATTTACTTTGTTTTCTATTCAACTATTTTCTACATCATTTATTCCTATTATTATTTGATTATTAGTAACCCGAGTTCTTTTTGAAATAAGCTTTGATTGAAAGTTTAATTTTTGGTTAAACAAATTGGTTCCGTTACCGGGAATCTGATAATCTATTCTTTTCTAAATTAACCTTTTTTGTCATATCAACCATGTCAAATGTTAATGAGAATAACCAAAGAGATCATCAACTCCGGGAGAATTCACAAGATGATCGTATCTTGATCCCTTCCACACCAAGCTCTCCTCGACAGTCTCGGGAAGGAACTCCTGATGGATCTCAATCAAATACAAATGCTCAATTGGAAAATGATGAGGCTATCGACGAAGCTTTGCAAAAGTTAATTGCTCAACAGTTCAGCAAAGCTCTGGAGGATTTCGCTAATCAATTATCGGTTGCACCACCAATACTAACCCCAAATAACAACACTTTGGAGAACCCTCGTTCTGGACTTGTTAACTCGGGCAGTGGTGGAACCCCTAGTGAGTCTCGAGATGGAGAACCAGGTAACATAGTCAATTCTGATTTATAAAATTTAGTATTAACTTTGCAGAAACAGCTCAAGGAGCAAAGTGACCGCATAAAGCAAATACTTGGAGTACCGCCTTGAAACAAGGGAATAGATATGAACAAATATTCGCAACAATCTTGGAAGTCAAGTGATACTTCTCTCCCAATTCCTAAGAAATTCAAGATGCCCGATATTCCAAAATACGATGGAACAACTGATCCACGAGACCACGTGACTACATTCACAACTGGTGTAAAGGGCAATGACTTGACCAAACAGGAAATTGAATCAGTATTGGTCAAAATATTTGGTGAAACACTCACTAAGGGAGCATTAACATGATATTCTCTTTTACCCGAAAATTCTATAAATTCTTTTGATGAGCTTGCAGATTCATTTATCAAAACACATTCGGGAGCTCAAAAAGTCAAAAAAAGAATAGAAGATATTTTCAAAAAAAAGCAAGGAGATTCACAGTTGCTCAGAGAATTTGTAGACAGATTCCATCGTGAAAGAATGACATTGCCACCCGTACCTGATAACTGGGCAGCTATAGTATTTACCTGCAATCTAAATGAGAAGAGTTCGGAGGCCACGAGATGACTCAAGGAAAGCCTACGAGAATTTCCAGCAACAACTTGGAATGACATTTACAACAGATACAGCACAAAGCTGCGGATAGAGGAAGATACTATTACCCACCTTCAAAAGGAAAAGAGGGTAAGTTCAAGGTGTGCTGAAACTGAAAAAAGGTTTGGGAAAAATAGATACGAGCCTTACATGGGATCAGCAGGACAAGACTCACGATTGAAACGGGATAACTCAAGGTATGATCGTAGGTCGAGAGATAGAGAATTAGGTTCATCCTCAAGGTTCAGAAAAGAGCGGGACATGCGGGAGATATGCGGTGATGATAGAAGCTCTAAGGCGATGATTGGCGGTTACAATTTCAATGTAAGCACTTCAGAGTTAGTAGCGGTATTAAGAAACATGAGTGATAAGGTGCAATGGCCAAAGGAGATGAGATCACATCCAAATAGACGTAACCTTGATCACTAGTGTGAGTTTCATAATGATCATGGTCATAAAACGACAGATTGTAGATTGCTACAAGGTGAAGTAGACCATTTATTAAAGCAAGGGTATCTTACCGAACTATTTAGTGAAAAAGGTAAGCAAGCGTACATGAAGAACATGCAGGAGCCCCCTAAACCTCCTTCTCCGAAATGGACCGTTAACGTTATAAGCGGGGGCGAAGAAATTAACAGTTTGAAATATACGGTAGCCGAGAAAATTTCTAAAGTTATAGTTACATACGGGAAGCGGGTTCGACATGTTTTGGAGGAATAAAGCATTACATTTGATGATGCAGACGCGGACAGTGTACCAATTCCATACAACGATGCACTAGTAATATCTCTACTTATACATGATACTAACGTAAAACGAGTTTTGATTGACCCAGGTAGCTCCGTGAACATCATTTTGCTAAGAGTATTAAGCAAGATGCAAGCTGAAGATAAGCTAGTACCCAAGGCACATACTTTATCTGGCTTTGATAATTCAAGAGTCGTGACAAAAGGAAAAGTAATACTTACGATATTCGCAGAAGGAGTTATCAAAGATATGAAATTTCAGATGGTAGAGATGGATATGTCTTACAATATGATTTTCGGGAGACCATGGATTCCCGAAATGGACACTGTCCCGTCTACCTTACATCAAATCATCAATTACAATGGGAATCCGTCAAATCTGTGATGATCAACAAACACCTAAGAGCATCAACTCTGTAGTAGATTCAAGCACAAAAAATGAAGAAAAATAGCAATTATAGAACCAGTAGAGGATGCTACACCACAAACCTCAACTGGAGATGGGCAAATAGATGTAGACTCACGACCTGACTTCATCCAAAAACCAGAAGAAAATAAATATATCAAAACAACGATTGAAGAATTGGAGGCTGTAGAACTATTCGTACAAAAGCCTGAGAGGAAAGTCTACATTAGGGCCAACTTAAGCCACGAAATGAAAGGTAAGTTAATTCAATTTTTGAAAACTAACGTGGATTGCTTTTCCTAGTCCCATTTTGATATAACAGGGATACCTCCGGAGGTAATGACTCACAAGTTAAATGAATATCCATCATATCCACCTATCAAACAAAAGAAGAGAAAGCAAGGGTCTTTCAAAAATTAGGTGATTCAACATGAGATCCAAAAACTTTTAAAAATAGGCTCTATTCACAAGGTAAATACCCTAAATGGTTAGCTTCTACTGTAGTGGTACCAGAAAAGAATGGCAAAAGGAGAGTTTGTGTAGACTACACCGATCTTAACAAAGCTTGTCCTAAAGATTCTTTTCTGTTACCACATATAGATCAACAGATTGATGCTACTGCAGGACATGAATTGTTAAGATTTTTAGATGCATATTCAGGGTATAATCAGATCAAAATGGATCCCCTAGATGGGGAAAAATCACATGTGTTAGCATACTTTTTGGGCGATTTTAGTCAAGGCATTCAACTAGAAGCAGAAAAAGAGCTACAAGTGTTCAATGGATCTAATCTAGGAACCTGGACCTTATTTACTGATGGCTCATCGATTGTGAAACCACATACGGGTGAAACCATACGACAAGCTATAAATTGTCATCATGTAACTAACAATGAGGCAGAGTATGAAGCTGTGATTGTAGGTTTAGAACTGGCATGTGAACTTGGCATAGAACTAGTTGTAATCAAAAGCGATTCGCAGCTCGTAGTCAACCAGATGCTGGGGACTCATACAGCCAGGGAGGCAAGAATGCAGCAATACCTGGAAAAGGCGCGAGATCTGGCTAGGCAGTTCCAAAACTAGAAGGTTTTGCTGATCCCACGGGAAGAAAATGTTCAGGCAGACACCTTAACTAATCTTGCATCTGCGGCAAAAGTAACAAATGATGAAAATGCCTCTATCATACATCTGTTTCATTTAGTACTCGATCAAGATAGAAATTAAGTACATTTTAATAATTTATCTTGGGATTGGAGAAATGAGATTGCCACTTTTTTTCAGTACGGAACCATTCCTGAAAATAAGAAAAAGGCTCACGCGCTTCGCAAAAAAGCTGCTCGATACTGTTTAAAGCAAGGCAATCTCTATTGAAAAATGTTTGGCGGTCCTTTAGCAAGATGCCTAGGACCTTCACAAACAGATTATGCGATGACAAAAATACATGAGTGACAATGTGGAAATCATGTGGGAGGAAGATCTTTAGTGAAAACCATGATTAGGGCAGGC
This sequence comes from Nicotiana glauca, assembly GCA_026770625.1. NCBI lineage: Eukaryota > Viridiplantae > Streptophyta > Magnoliopsida > Solanales > Solanaceae > Nicotiana > Nicotiana glauca. The sequence continues at coordinate 93,886 of MU709948.1, forward strand.
TATTAATTGCCCAAAATGGAAGAAGAAGCGGAACATTTTGTGGCTAAATGTGACAAGTGCCAGAGATACGGTAACAATATGCATAGACCCGCGGAGTTGTTACATCTAGTCATTACACCATAGCCCTTTATGAAGTAGGGAATGGATATCGTGGGACCACTACCACAAGCAAAAGGTAAGGTAAAATTTTTGCTAGTACTCACTCATTACTTTACTAAGTGGGTGGAAGCAGGTACTTTTAAACATGTACGAGAAAAGGAGGTCAGAGATTTCATTTGGCAAAATATCATATATCGGTTCGGCGTACCAAAAGAAATTGTATGTGATAACGGCCCGTAATTTATAGGCGCACATATCACAGAGTTTTTTCAAAGTTGGCAAATCAAAAAGATTACCTCAATGCCTTATCATCCGGTAGGTAATGGACAAGCTCAATCGATAAACAAAGTCCTTATTAATAATATGAAGAAACGATTAGAGGAGTCCAAAGGCAATTGGCAGAGGTGTTACCTGGTGTTTTATAGGCTTACTGCACAACAACAAAAATAAGTGCGGGAGAACCACCATTTTCACTTGTATATGGAGCTGAAGAGTTGATCCCAGTCGAGATAGGGGAGCCAAGCACGAGATATGCACAAGCAACTGATGAATCTAATGAAGAAGAAATGCGAATAAACTTATATTTACTCGAAGAAAGAAGGGAAGCTGCGTTAATAAGAATGGCAGCACAAAAAAGGTTATGGAACGATATTATCATCGGAAAGCTCGCCTAAGATACTTCAAGATTGGAGACTTCGTACTCAAAAAGGTTTTTTAATCTACGAGAGCAGCTAATGCGGGAAAGTTAAGTCCTACTTGGGAAGTGCCTTATAAGATTCACGATATCGCAGGAAAGGGAGCATACGAGCTGGAAACAACGGATGGCAAGATTTTACCTTCACATTGGAATTCCATTCATCTAAAAAGATACTACTTCTAAGGAAAAGAAGTATCCACGGCAGGTACCCTCGTTTTCGAGTTTTATTTTTGAATTGTTAAAATTTTACTAACGATTTTAGATGATAGGAAAAAAACTAACCCGTATTAAATGATGAATCACGACCTGCAAGACACGTGGAAAAACATAAATTTCCGGTCTAGGGTTACGATTTATTTTGATAGAAATTCAAATGGGTTAAGCAGTCTTCATCTATAATCGCACCTCCGAGTCCCGTGTGTTTTTTCTTCCTTTTCATGTAAAGGACCAAATGAGAGGAGTAATCAAGTGCTCGAGATTTCATACTTCAAAGCTCAAATACTTGGGGGACTATATAACATACATAGAAAGAAGGCAAAGAAGACTGAACAGTCAAAGCCCGAAAAAGTCTACTCATTGAATAAATCAAGTGTAGAGCAAAGTTATGAGCCAATAACATAAAGCCAAAGTAAAAAAACCTTATCATATGTAGGTTAAAGGCAATGTATAGAAACGGGTTATAAATTAAAACCATGTGTTTTATTTCTTTTTTGAAAATCTGTTGTAAAGAAAACAGTTACGAAAAAGTCATAGAAGTTATTTAAACACATGTAAAGATGTTATTTAAACTTGACAAAGTTTAAAAGAAAACTTTATCAAAGTTATTTCAAGAAACGTGTGTGTTCCTATTTCTTTTATCGTATATTTACACCATTATGAAGTTGAGACGTCTTCTCCATTAAGTGTCAAAAATAAAAGGGCCCTCTTTTATAAAAAATCATGTGAGATTTAAACATCCATGACGTTAATAAAATATTTTATGAAACAAAAATGCAAAAAAGGGTAAAGCATAAACCCACGAATTAATTAACAAGTCCTTAAGTATAAAGGCAAAGTCAAGCAAAACAAAAGCTCAAAATAACTAAGTTTAAATAGAAAAACTTCTTAAATATTAAAATGTTTAGACTAATATGAACTTAGTCATAAACTATTTATTATTTGTACGAAAAATGCCCCAAAAAGGTCTGGGTACTTATCGTTTCCAAAAAACCAAAGCCCCAAATGGGACCGGGGGTTACAACCACATTCTACATAGAAAACAAAAAAAGAAGTAACATGTCATCAACTTTTCACTAAGGGCCTGAAGAAGGATCTGAAACAGGGTCATGAGCAGCAGAAGGTTCGGGAAGGCTTGAAGGAGTTGGAGCACCCACCGTACCCATTTCATCTTTAATGTGTTCAGAAATATCAGCCATGGGAGAAGGAAAGGCTTGGCCTTGATGAGTTTTTTCAGTTATCTCTTTTATTTTGTCCAACTTAGCATCAAAACTAAAGCTCTCTTGGCTAACTTCCATCAGGGTATCGTGGCGGGTGTTTAGAATTGCCCAACTCACTTCAATTGCAGTCTTGTCTTCAAGAATCTCGTAATCTTTCTCCCATTGATCAATCTCGTCTTTAAGCTTTTCATTTTCAGCCAGGGCAGAATCATAAGAAGCTTTCAAAGTAGCAAGTGAACTCTCTAAAAAGCTGACCTTGGTAGAAGACTCACGAAGATCTTCCTGGGTCTGAGAAGTGTTTGTACAAGTTCACCAGCATAAGCTTGTTTCTTACTTAGCAAAGTCTTCAGTTCTCTGATTTCTTCACTGGCTTTGGAAAGCTGATCGGAGAAAGATGTTTCAAGGAGATTCTTGTCCTTATCAGCTTAACTTGAGCATGCCTTCTTGACTGCTAACTCTGAGCTTAAAATCTTCAGTTGCTGCTCCAAGGTACACTTACTCTCTTCTAACACATCTATGTCAATTTGGAGACTTTCATACTGTTCCCTCCAGTTGTCCGCTTCAACTTGATAGTCATGCATTAATTGCTTTGTGTGGGAAACCCTCTTCATTATCTCCGTGCCAACTAGATTGATTTAAAAAAAGGGTGAGAATCTTTTAAAAAAAAGTGGAAAAGAGCGAGGTAAAGTTTGAAAAAGGAACCTTTAAAGAAGATTGCACTATGTCATTCATCCAAGTCAAAGAGTTATGACTCTCAAGCTTGGCTTTCTCAACCGGACCAACCACACATCAGCCTGACCTAATTTCCTCAAAAGGTTACTATCGGTAGGAACCTCGATGATAAATTGCCTCATACACTACAAGAAATTGAGGATACGACGACATTTATTTAATGACTATTGAAATAAATGTCGGGAAAAAAAGAATTTTTTGACATTTATGACAAAATATCGTAAAAACTACAACATTTGATATAAATTATCGTAGAAACAATGAAATTTAATACTAAATGTCGTAAAAAAATGACATTTGATACAAAATATCATAAAAATAATGACATTTGATATGAAATGTCGCTGGAACAATGATATTTTTGAAAAAATGTCGTAAAAAGTACGATATTTGCTACAAAATATCGTAAAAACTAGACATTTGATATAAAATATCGTTAAAAAATGACATTTGGTACAAAATGTCATAAAAACAACGATATTTGATAAAAAATATAGTAAAAATACAACACTTATATCAAATGCTGTAAAAACATTTTGATACAAATGACCAAAAAAAAAAAATATGACCATAATTTAAATGTCATATTATTTGTCGGTACTTACGAACATTTACATCTACTATTGAAAATTTCTCTAATTTTTTGAATTTTAAATCATTCCTGTCTAAAGAAAATATCATCCTTTATATTTAACATTTAATATTTAATTACTGATAATTAACTACAACATAGACGATTTCTCTTATTGTTGATAAATATTTTAAAAGGTTCTTCTAGGACTAGCTCCTGGACTAAGCATTTGCAACGTCTCAAGTGTAGGAATTAAATTGTGAGGCTTATACCCCAAACATATGATTATACGCCCTAAATACGCCTATCACTCTGTGTTCGAGGCTGGCTCAACAATTACTAGATAAATCATATGTTAAAATGCTCGCTATAATTGGGATTTTTTTAGTTTTTTATCTCCCAAAATTATTATGATACTTTTATTATTTTACTATTTAAAAGTAATTTTATATTTATTTATGAAGGAGTAATATTTTGAATTATAATATTGATAAATTTTATTGATTATTTACTTTTAAGAAGGTAATTAAATTTGTAGTTTGATAATAATATATAACTTTTAGCCTTATAGGGAAGTAATCAAATGTGTGTTTCGATAATAATTTTAACACTATTGCATTATTCATACTTGTAAAACGGTTAGATTCTTTGGTCCTTTATGAGTTTGTTTAATCCTTTGATTTTTAAAACTTTTAATATACTTTCTATCCTTTTATTTTCTTTTCTATTTCTTAAGCTAAAAAATATAAAAATTTATGAAGCTTACACCTCACCTGATATTAAATAAAATTCTCATATCTATCATGGATGCCTCGCATTTTAAAATATTGTTCATATTTAAAACTTTTTATTAAAATATTAATGTTTAGTAAAAATATGCATATTACTAATACTAATACTTACTAGATGTTGGATTTATTTAAACATGAAATATTTAAAATAAAAAATATTTATAGGACCAAGGAACCCACACAATTGACCATAAGTTAAAAACATAATAGAAAACCAA
>MU709949.1:7031-20936 GCA_026770625.1 Nicotiana glauca
ATATATATATATATATATATATATATATATATATATATATATATATATGTTTTGTTTGGAGAGGGCATACAGAATTAAGAACATTACTACTAACCTGAGATACATGAACTTGATGCCAGAGTAATCTTTTGAACAAAGTTTTAGCAGCTACCCTCTCGCAGTTCATAACCATACCTTTAGCTTCTATAATCGTCATGCGTGTTTACCCACAATGGTATTGATGTGAGTTAGGCTTGGTTAGAAAACACTTTAGCTACCTTTACCTATGGTGTCTTACACATCCAACAGATAGAGGATTAGGTTCTTCATTAGATTCTTGTGACCCCATCTTCACCTTGATTTATTCAGAATATTCTCTACTTGAAGCTTTGATGTAGATATCTGGAGTTTGGTCTTCTGTTCTACAATGCTTTCCACCGATCAATCCCTTCTTCATATTGATCCTCAAAAGATGATCTCATCCTTCAATATGTTTGATCCTCTTGTTTTTTGAAATTTCTCTCCAGTTATTGATGAGGCTATTCCGTTTTGCTTCCTTGTCTCCCAGAAGATGAGGCATGAATCATGATAGGTGAACTGTTCCAAAATGCAGTTTTCTTTTCCATATGACAACATGCTAATCTAGCTCTAGAGTGAAAGGGAGTGATTGACTTGTTACGCAGATGGGAACCTTTGGTTTTCCTATTTGAGAGAGAAGTTGATTGAGGAGAGAGATGTGGAGGTTAATTTGATTTCCCCACACTTTGTGTTCTGCTGCTTGTGTAGTGCCATGAGCTGCATCTTTACTCTTTCTTCAGCTTTAGTGGTAGTGGGTGACATACTAGGTTCTTTGTGAGACGTGGAGGATGATGTTGCGTTGTCTTTCGCCAGTCTCCTTCATCTTACTCACTTTATCATCCTCCCTATTTGGACCCTCAGAAATTTCCCAGAGACAGGGTTGGTTCATCATATTGATCCTCATCGTTTCTTTCTTGGCAAGGGAGAGTTCCTTGTTGAATTCCCCACGAGCACCTCCTACCATTTAGTATGACCTTTGTTGGAGACTTTATGGCCTTATTTTGTGGATTGTGCCCCAGAAGGATTCCTTCGCTCGTCTTTTTGCATTGAGCATCCCAAGCTGATCCTTCCTGTTATCAGGAACAAGGCATTTTCTTCCATTTGGCAGTTTTTTATTCAGGAGGGACCTAGTCTAACACTTGTTATCAAAGTAGAGAGCATTATTCATTCCTTTTTGCCCAGAATTTCTTGGTGATTCCATAGGCGATGAGCACTGTCCATGCAACATTTTCAAGTTCCATTCTTTCTTTTAACTACACCATTTTGCTGTTGAGTCCTTGGTGTTAAGAAATTGTGCGTGATCCCTTTTCCCCCATCCTCCATCATCTTATGAACTCATGTCCAGGTGACACTTGAGTTTGGCAGACCACAGACCAGGTCCGGCTAAGTTAATTCATTCGGAGGTGAGAAGTTTGCATATACCAATCCTTCATGCCATGGTTGCAACTTCATTCATCACATATCGCCAGCTTATGGAGATTCATAATTAGTAGGAGTGAATGTTCTTATTTCCTTTGTCCACTGAGAGCACTTGGCAAGTTATCAGATTGGTGAATGCACTTTTTAGGCCATTCACATAGTGCTCGTTCCCACTTGAGTGCCGAAAAAACCCTTTCTACCTTTTCATTAACTGAGAATGTACCCTTTACTTCCTTCTCAAGGATACATTTCCTTCCAGCAAGGCTTTAAGTGAGAAGAAATTCATGATGTTTTCAGCTGCGTGCTTTAAGCATCCACTGTCCATAGTCCATCACAGTCCGCTTCCTCTCACTGTTCCCCGCTCATGCACATCAAGGGTTATATTTAGGAACCCAAACTAGTTTGGGTCTCTTGTTGTTATAAAAAGGATAAATGAGGGATTTCCTAGTCCATGCAGGCAACATCCGCTTTTTGCGAGTGGTACCTGGTCCTTTGTTAGTAATCACTCTATCAGTAAACACTTTGTTCTTCTGAGTAGACTGAACCCTGGCCTGGCAATTTTCTTTAAAATGCCCATTGATCCCACAGTGGGTACATAGCCAGTTATCAGGTATATTGACATACTTGCTGTGCGGGTTGTAGAGAGTTTTCTCCCTTTGGAACCCGATGCCCTGCTTGTTCCTACTATTGTTGATATACATGGCAGTGACAACATCTGAGGACCAGGTCCACTTTAGGGATTTCTCAAGATCATTTTTTACTTTCTCCAACTCAGCTTAGAGTTTCTGATTCCTCTCGAGTTCACTATAGATACTGGTTTTTACAATAGTTAACTCCTTTTCAAGCATGATATGCAACTCATTGGCTACTTCCTTCCCTTTCCCAAGACTTACATTCCTATGTGCTCTATTGAGTCCCTCAATGATTTCCTCTAGATCAGTGCATATTACTAACAGGTCATCCATTTCCTCTTCAGTAGATGCAACTTTTTCTTCTAAGGTGTGTTTCTCATTATTAAGTCCTTCAATTATTTCTTTTAGATCAACAACTACTACCATCAGATCGTCTCTCTCATTTTCCAAACTACTTATTCTTTCATTCAAGGCTTCCTTCTCTTGTTCAAGATTAGCTATGGTCTCATTTAAGTCCACAACACAGACCACTAGATCATCCCTAGATTGTTCGGCCTCTCCTAGTTCTATGGTCAGGATCTCCTTATCATTTACAAGGCTATAATAGGCATCAATTAGGACATTAGATAAAGACCTTAGCTTCTTAGAAGAACAGGATTTCAGATTTCTCTGAACATCCCTGAAGTTTACCTCATCATCTTCATCTTCTTCATCATCATTATCTGACTGCGCCGTCAGTGCGAATAGTGAATCGTACTTCGTTGCTTCAGTTTCCACTGCCGTCATGGAACTGTTTTTCGCATCTGATTCCCTTTTGGATTCACTTGATGAGTCTTCCCAAGCAACAAGAGCCTGCTTAATGATATTGTCTGCAGCATTTTTTTGATTGAATCTTTTATCTGGAACCAGGTTCCCTTTTCCTGCTTTGTCAGGATTTTTCTTGTGCTGTTCCTATTTCGCGAGTGGGCAGTCTTTGATGAAATGCCCTGACTTTCCATATTTGTGACAGAGATCGTTGTTCCTTGTTTTACTTGAACTACCCCACTTTGGTATGCCATCATTTCTTCAAACCATATTTTGAAATCTCTTAGTAAGATAGGCCAAGTCACTATCTTCATCACTTGAATCATTGCTTTCAGCCTTAAGAACCAGGTTCTTTTCCTTCTTAGACTCTCTTCTTTCACTATCTTTCTTTCTTTTCATGTCGTATGTTTTCATATTACAAATCAACTCATCCATGGTCAGAGTCTGTAGATCTTTAGCTTCAGTGATGGCATTTACCTTACTTTCCCAAGACCCAGGTAGAACACTGAGAATTTTCCTTACAAGCTTGTTTCTGGGAATGACATCTCCAAGTGAGTGAAGCTCATTTATGATGGAGGTGAATATGGTGTGCATATCTTGTATGGACTCATGATCCTTCATCCTGAAGAGCTCATATTCAATGGTGAGCATGTCGATCTTGGATTGTTTGACCTGAGTAGTTCCTTCGTGCGCGGTTTGTAAAGCTTCCCATATTTCTTTGGCAGTATCACAAGATGATACTTTGTTGTACTCATCAGGTCCTATGCGACACATCAATATTTTCTTGGCACGATAGTTCTTTTCTATAACTTTTCTATCAATGTCGCCGTACTCTCTTCTCCCTTTAGGCACCAATGGTCCTGTTTCTTCAAGTATCTTCATGGGAACATGTGGACCATCACAAATGATGTCCCACAACTATAAATCTTTTGCCATCATAAAATCATGCATCTGGGGTCTTCCACCAGCCATAGTATTGACCATTGAATCTGGGAGGTCTATAGGTTGATTGTCCTTCTTCAAAGTTTGGTGGAGCAGCCACTAAGGATCCTTCCTAGGTGTTAGCCTGATAGGAGAAACCTGCTCTGATACCAATTGTTAGCTTATATGAGTCCACCAAACTATAGAGTACTTGGTCCTCTATGAGATGATACGTCGAATGCAGTAAAGACTGAATGTAAAGAAGGCAAGAGATTTTTTACGTGAAAAAATCCCATACAAGGGGATAAAAAAACCACGACCTATTCTTGTAGGCTTTTAACTCCACTAACTTGTAATCTACCTATTACAAGCCACTTTGCAAAAATCCTATTGCAAAGACTTCAAACTAACTTGTGATGCAACCACTACAAGCCACTTTATAACTCTCCTAGTTACAGAGGATTTAAACTTATGACTATCCCTAGTCACAACATAAAATCAGAAATTTACGAATTTGGTTTGTTCCTAAGACAACGCTTCTAAGAAAGCAAACTAGGAATTACAATGATGAACAAATAAAAAGATTACAACTCAACTACGAATGTACATAAACTCATTTAGAAACTGATCCTTAGTGGAGTTGTCTTCTTGTTCTTAACACACCAGTGACTTCAATGCCAGATGAATACTTTTGTTTCTTGAGAGAATATTACTGAATGCACAAAAGATGGTGTGTCTTGCACCAGGTTGTTTTATCACAAAAGATAGCATAATGGATAGTGATGTCAACTCTTGGTGTACGCTTCTTCCCAATGAGAGGTGACTGTTGTACTGTCTGCACATCCACTTCTGGGCAGTTGCATTCCAGCTGGATAGCAGACTTTGTACTTCTGTTAGGACACACCAACAGACTAGGTCCTAGTTGTGTTCATCTTCTGTGATAGTTGCTAGATGGTCACTTTCTTCTGCTGTGTTCCAGCTGTGTTCTTGACTTGTACTTCTGTCAGAGAACCCTAAGGGAGTAGGTCCCTGTTGTGTTCCTCTTTATATTGATTGCATACAGTCACTGGCTTGCTTGTGTCGAAGAACCCTAAGGAACCAGGTCACCAGGTCCCTATTGTGTTCCCCCTGTGGCCGTTCATCCCATATGCTAATTTTCAGACTTCGACCAGTTCACATGAAATGTATATCCAGGTGCTCTATCTGGTTCTTCATGAGAAGTTTGTTAGATCATCAAAACATAAGAAGCATAAGGCTAAGACATTGAAAACCCATCAAACACCAATAACAAACAACAGTTCATAATAATGTAAAGCTGATAACAAAAGAAGTAACTCAAAATTTAAACTGCTAAGTGTACGCGGTAAAAATCAGAAGACTAGATTTTTGCTATCAAGACAATTTTGGAAGCCTTCATCGAGACCTCGAGTATGGAAGGCTACGATCGAGTTCTTGGCCTTGGGGTTCATCGAGGTCCGAATCAGCCCGAGGTCAGAGTGAGAAAAGACGTTTCTGAAGCACATGGCTACACCTCACAGTACCGGTCTATCTGTAACCTACCGAGATGACGTGCGATAGGTCGTCCCATCTTTCAACTTTTGTAAATGTTATATATGTATTTTACAGAGTCCCCTCTCCTATATGAAGGGGACTCACCCCACCTTGTAAGGGACTAATGTTGCCCCACTTCTCCAGTAAGCAATAATCTCTTTTTCTCTCTCTCTCTCTCTCTCTCTCTCTCTCTCTCTTTCTTCTAAGTTATCAGTGTTCTTCGACCCCGAGGTCACCCTAGCATTTTATTGTTCTTCGTTTGTTCTTCATCATTTAGCTCAAGATTTACGGTATAAAGCCTTGAATACGTATACATATCTGTTATCCACTTCCCGACTACCCTCAATAAGGTTACCTTCGATAGGCCCATGCTAGGCTCGAGGTTTGGCCCCGAGGTACCTATTGGCTTGTTCTAAGCCTGGGAACGTCCCCTACTGGTTCGGTTATTATTTTGGCTAGCTCGATCTTTACCGTTTTACTCCATGCCTAGAACTAATCACCCTTCCAAACTAGCTCGGGAATAGATCATGTATTTTTAGAATCCCATTTATAAATTTAATTGTTGTTATCATTTTCACGGTAAATAGTTTGGCACCCACCGTGGGGCTAAAAGTAATAGTGATTATTTTCTTGCTAGTTTCGCCACTTAAATGCACGATATCTCTCACACTTTTTCTTGCCCAAGACCTTTCGATTTCAGGTTAATGGTCAGCTCGATAAGGGAAATCGAGGACGATAACCCCATAAATCGCAAAGAAAGCAATGTGGCCATCCTAACGGCTGGCGTGACACTGCAGGATCCCGATAACAAAACTAGATCGGTCCGAGTGGATATGGATATGTACACTGCACAGCAGGGTAACGAAGTCTTGCACTTCGATGGAGGCACGCAACACGCTGGCCGATAGGAAACCCAAAAAATCCCAGCCCCGATAGAATAGGAAGTTGGTCTTCGTGTTATTTTTGAAATGTTGCAGGAACAACGTTTGGCTATCTCTCAGCTATAAAGCTGCCCGGAGACTCTTAGCGCGGTAGCATCCAAAATATCTACTCGCTTTGAGCCAGCATCTGATGTATCAAGCAACGACGAACCAATGACCTATCCTGTAATGGTAAGGATGCTAGAGGACATTATCAAAAAGATCGACTCACGCTTGCAGAGACTCCTACAACAACCATCTCTCGGAGATGCGATCCCAGGACTTATTTCGCAGAAGTCAGAAACAACAAAATTCCCTGGGGATGACAGGACTCCAAGTCCTCACTGGTGCATCCCCACTCACGCACGCCCGTTCGAGAACGACGACCTCCAAAATGGAGAACTCGGGCTCATCCCGATGAGGAGATTCAAAGAAATTCCTCGGAAGAGACCACGACGCGGCATCATTGTTTGACATGAGATCTCAGGGACCCGCTTACCATACTAACACGATCCGTGGAAGCACACACTAACACCATCAAAACAATGCCAAAAGGTCTCAACGCACCGAAGACTGAGAGAAGAAGAAGAAATAAAATATCACAGGAAGCCGCGCCCTGCTATCCGACAAGACAAATTAGACCACTCCCGGTCTCGAATAGTAGGGTGGCACGTTCCTTTGCCCAAAACCCACACAAAGCATACCCAGCATCTACGGAGTAATTCGAGCGAAGCCTGGTCAAATATCCGGTCGAGGCTTGGTCATATAACAGCAACCAACACTGGACCCAAGTTAGAGCCGTGGATAACCATCGAGAAACCCTCACTGGATCGGCATATCTAGGTAGATCCCCAACAGAGAAGCCGACATTGAACGAACGAAGCCATCATCCATACGACACGAACGGAAGAAATGATCTGAGGTACAGCACATCTCGCAACAACAAGGCGGTAGCCCAAAGACGACACCTCCGGGGAACCCCCAATGGTATCAGACTCAAAAAGACGCAATCGATAGGGAAACCTTGCCCGATAAAGATCGACTTCAATATTGTAGTTCCGAGCATAGTGGTCACCATAAGTAAAGCCGAGAACTTCGAGTGGCTCGAACCTATTCGACCAAAATCCCTCCAAGAAAACCGTGGCCCACCACAAGAGTCACAAAATTCTCGAAGTTGCAGACCCAAGAAAGCAGCAACTACGCCATCCAACAAAGGCAACCACAAAGCATCGCCAAGCAAGCGAACCCGGATCTAGCTCAATGGACAAGGGGAAATCAAACAAATCAGAGCCGGCAAGCTGCGGCATACCATCACAACCGTTAAAGGATGACGGCACCCTGCTAATATCCGTAGAACGTAGAATACAAGTTCCCGTCGCAAGAAAGGGACGATCTCGGGAAGTAATCCCCAAGGACACCCTCTCGCCTGAGGAAAAAGGACGCCGAGACTCCATCTCGGCATCGCGTTAACATATTGGTAATCCCTTCTTTCGTTCGAGCTCATTTTCAAATAAAACATACATTAATGATTACAGGTCTATCAACCAAAGTTGTACCAACAATGGCGGGCCAAAGCCAATAGGATAGTCCAGACCAATGTCGCCCTCGTGCCGGATCGTTAATATGTCCTCAATGGCGGTTGCCACAACATCCAGATTGCTCCCCCTGTGCGGCTTGCCCGAGCTCGAGCTAATATGTCAGGTGACGCAGGGTGCAAACGCTTTGTACAGACAACGGCGAATACGTCGCTCGGGACGCAATTCCAGCCTTACTCCTCCACGGGTGTGAAACTCCAGGACAGACTCGAAGCCAAAGCATCTGGCTACAAGCGACGAAGGAAATTCTTCGCCTTATGCCTATGACCGGCGTTACACTCAAATAAGGTCAAAAGGTAAGAGCACTCCCATCTTGGGCCCGGTCTGGCCGGACGAGTAATGCGACTGCCGAGGGGCATACTCCCAGGAATGCAGCATCCTTTTATCATTTACCTTTTTTTCTTTTCTTGTTGCTAATTTGTACGCAGGCAGGCAGCCAAGACATTCAGTAGTTCTGAATCCCGCTCGTGGATCCGCGGCTGCCATGGGGCCGCCGAGCATTCTTTCCTCGATCGAGTTTCTATCTGGAAAAGGGTTCTGCCAATAAGATTATTAGCAGGACTGCACGTCCCAGGGAAGGGACCCCAAAAGTCCACGATCTATCTCTATGTTCCAATATGGGACCATACAAGCACATCGGATAATCAGGGGAGTCACACCCATGTAGACCATACTCACAGCAACGGAACAACATGTATTTACAACTTATATTTTCGCCAAGCAATAAAGAATATTTTCCTAGCATTCAACGCCTCGAAGAAAAATATTTCGGCTTTATCCTCAGCAAAAAACATCAATATCAAATACGTCCCGAAACGTTCGGAGACTTAATCAATTCGTCACCCTTGCAACCCCATGGTCGGGGTTTCGGGCTCACAAAGCCCTCGTGATATGGCCCTAAGACTACAAAAGGTGGTATTCAGGCCTAGAATGATTCGATATATTCGGAGACTCACCATGAGCAATTCGACAACTTTCGCGACCCCAGGGTCGGAACTCCGATCTTACCAAGTCTTCAAAAAATAGCTCCGAGCTCATGAGAAGTTGTCTTCAAGCGAACTGGATGACTCGGAGACTTTCGCCAATCGCCACGCACTGGAAAATCCAAAATTGTAAGACCCTAACGGGCATCCTCGGTAATACCAGATCTATTCTCCATAAACTATAAGACCTCAACATGCATGGCAAACTGTAATACCTCAATAGGCATGGAAAACTATAAGACCTCAACATGCATAACAAACTGTAAGACCTCAACAAGCATGAAAAATCCCGCAGTTTAGGCTACGCATCGTATTTGTAAGAATACCTAAAGGGTATACCCTTGGTGTGGATGCCTAAAACTGTTTTTTGGGATAAAAAATGGCCCCGACCAAATGCACACGACTATGGTTAAAACGACTGGTATAGACCAAAAAATGCGACTCGGGGACGTCTGACTGTTGCTAAAAAAATCTCTGATTCTACTTTGAAAAGAACCGGCTAAACACAGGCTTTCCTCAATAGGCAAAAAAATGAGTGCCGACCACGTCGGCTCCAAAATTGCTAAAAATGTCGATCTACTCGACCTATGAGCTATGAACCTTCCGAGGTGCTCGAAACATCGCCGACTACTACTTGAAATTGAGGTTCTTTTAGAATCAATGATGGGTCAGGCAAAATAATCAATAAGACCTTAACGAGAGGAAATAAAGTCTACAAAAAGCCGCTTGGCCTCACATCAAACAGCATAAGTGCCATTGTCGCCGGCTAAGTAAAGCCTCCGGGCCTCACACTAAAAGGTCTCTACGACCATCAGCTTGAAAATTGACAACTTTAGGATTAAAGTGAGCTCGAATAATAACCCAATTTGGAGACCGGATCCAAAATAGTTAAACTAAACAAAGCCTCCGGGCCTCATATGAAAAGGTATCTACGACCAAATAACGTAAGTACCATTGTCGCCAGATAAGCATGCCTACGGGCTTCATACTAAAAGGTCCCAGTGGACAAGCAATGTGGAAGGTCACCATCGCCGGCCAAAAACTCAAATAAGATTTAAGGGTCGATTACAGCTCGAATCGTAACATGACTCAGAGACTAAACCTGAAAAATCACAAAACGCCCCAGGGCGGAGGATGAAAGTCATTATCACCAGCCTGAACGGGCTCGAGGGTAAAGTAAGCCCGAGTCAGGATCCCGACTCGGGGACGGAACCTGAGGGTAATTCAATCACCATACGCCTAAAAGCATGGCCCTAACGATGCTATCAACAGTCGCATCAAATCCCCAGGCCACGCGCCCGCAAAAATGCTTCGGTCCAGGAGCACATAGGGTCATCACCATCCACCCATGATGACGGGAAAAAGTCGGAAGGCCAATCAGAGTTCAAGCCATAGCACGGCTCAGGGACCGATCCTAGAAACCAATCTACACAATCAATAGCAACAACAAAAAAAAGGTACAAAAAGAATAATGCTTTGAAATTCTCCTTACATTGCATACGACAAAAATATTCTCCACCTACAAGCACATTCTGCGCGCGCCGCAGACCAAGCTACAAAATAGTAGGGGCTATATGTTGCGCCAGGAAGCTACAACCCATCAATATCACCCTCTGCAACGCCCATGAGAAGTGACCGAGCATCGCGCTCGTCCGCTCTTACTTGAGCCAATTCCCCTGAGAGGATAAAGCCTCTCGCTCTAACTTCCTCGAACACTTCTCTCCTGGATCGGCAGTGAACATAATCCTCGATCCTCTTCTCACGGTCAAGGGCTTGCCTCAATTCGAATTGGGCATCAGCAACCTCCTTTATGCAAATCGCCATCTCATGATCTGCCCTGGTTCTGCTCAGCACCGCTTCCGCCCTGGCATCAACTATCTTGCCCCTGAACTTCGAGAGGTCAAACTCCAGTTTCTCGATCATATCCGCTTGAACCTTACGTTACTTCGGGATAAGTTGAGCTGGGCCTCGAAGGCAGGAATCTTGGCTGAAGCACTCACCTTCTCCAGGGCTAGAGCCCGCACTTGGCCCCTTAATTCCTCGCAGGCGACCCTGAAACGGTTCACCTCACCTTTGAGGTACTCCAAGGCCTCTATCCTTTTCTTCAACTAACACGAAAGAAATTAGCCTTAAAAATTAAAAAGAAGCAAAGAATGCACTGCGGGAAATTACCTGCTCCATCAAATAGCTCTCATAGTTCGAGCTCCGACACGCCTCATATCACCAATATTGCAGCTCAACCTGTTTCTCCTTGAAAAGAAGCCGAAGGGATTCTCCCTCATCCCGAACTCTCTGAAACTTGGCCTTTTGAGGAAGCTACTTGGACTTGAGCCTATCACAGGCCTGCATATGAAAGATTCAATGAAGGGAGGAAGATGCGGGGTATGAGAGAATTATGCACAAACTCACCGCAAAATGAAGATGGCAAGATCTCTCCAAGTTAGAACACACTCCTGATGATACTGCTCCCGCAACCCCGAAAGAACCGGCTCTGGACATAACACACTCATTCGAGGGAACTGCTCGTTGAGAAATAGGTACCCTGAGGAAAGCCGACTCGGGTGATGCCCCGTATTCAGAAATACGAGACCGGCTAATGCCACTAGAAGCTCCTTCGCATGATGGGTCTCGAACCCTCTTGCTACTGCCGTCTCTCGACCCGGAGGCCGACGACTCTATCTCCTCTCCAGAAAAGCGCTAACTCGCCCCAAAGAACCGCCCAATATCTACAAACAACAAAATCAGCACAAAGGAGATGGGAAAATATCACCTCAAGTACATATCAACAGGAGAAAAGCAACATACACACGCTCTTTGATGATCTACTTCCCACCTGATGCGATACATAGCTCGCCACCTGCGCTCGTCGCAAGATGAATGGGTCATCAATCTTCGAACCCAACCGGGCAAATCGTGAACTTGGCCTGGCGTCCATGAAGTTGCTATAACAAGGAAAATGCCATTGATTACTTGGCCGATTTTTTCCATGAACGAAAATAGAAAGGGTGATAAAATGCCTCACTTACGTGCGTAGTTACACCCTTCGGAGAACGGCAAGAACTCCACAGGAATGATATCAGTCATCCTTACTCGGACAAACCAACTGGCCCACTCTCGGTCTCTACCTTCCTTATCGTCAACAACAAAGGGCGTGGGCGTGCGATCCATCAAGGTTAGCAGCCCTCGATGGTGGAGAGGCCGATATAGCTTGATGAGATGATCGAGCGTAAATTCAAGCTCGACCTTTTCCGCAAAGAATATCATTATCAACACCGTTCGCCAAAACGACGGATGAATCTCCGCCAGGGTAACTCGATACTTCAAGCAAAAGTCGAGCACAACCTTATCAAGTGGGCCAAATGCAAAGGGGTATAGGTACACACTCAAGAACCCATCAGCAGAGTCCGGGATGCCTTCACCAGGGGAAAACACTTGCAGCGTCACCCACTTGCTCCACCAGTATCGCCTCGCCATCTCCAGGTGTTCCTCTCTTATCAAAGACGCCGTCTCCAGAGCGAAATCCTTCGACTCTACAGGGCCAGGGACAGCACTCTCTACTCTTTGCTGTACCGGTTCCGAGGTGGTCGCCATGACTATGGAAGAACTAGTAAAACAAAGCAAAGAAGCACCAACGCTTTTTGCACTCTAAAAAAATAGGAAGCCCTATGCTAAAACAGGAGAGCGGCTACCCTAAAATAGTGAAGTCCCACAAATAGGCCGAAGCCACCCCCTTATATACAAGAGGTAACGATGAGTCGCCTGCTCGATGTAAGCTCTAGGAAGCCAATGGCCTTGGTACGAATCAATGGGTCGATGCCCAACCCAGGAAGCATCCTCCAACAGATAACTGAGCTCGATAGACTGTGCGAGTTATCTCCATTCTCGAGACAAGCATGTCACATTTAGGGCCCTAGGCCCCCAAGAAACAGGGTCACGATGAGCTCCAAAGCACCAATACGAGACGCAAGGCGCACGCCCGGGCTCGCAATCCAAACATAGGCAAACTCCACAAACGGAAGCCAACCTTGCACTCCCTGAAAGAGTTATCTAATTCAAAATCAACAAGGCTCATCGAGGCACCCAAATATGACCTTCATCGAGGGTAGCATTCCAAAGGCCCTAGAATTTGACGCATGATCTCCAAACGAACTAGCAGGCCCCGATAACTCGAGCTTATCCGGTCGGCCCTCCATCGATCCGAAGTGCGACAAAAAATGTCGGGGAAGAGCCTGGCCAACTAGCTAGAGACCAGAAAAAGTTATCATAGCAGACTACGATGACCTATAAATGAACGAAGGCATTCAAAAACCTCAAAGGGCATAAGAGTAAACAAAACTCCAAGAAGGGAGCAAAAGTCTATCTCATTCGGCTTGAAGGGATCATCTACATATAGATCAATAAAGGCTTCGGGGTACACAAAGATGGCCTACATCCAGGGCAGTACCCCCGGAGGCCTTGGAACTCAGCATAACTCATGAGAGTCTTATTGCACCGATCTATCAGATCGACCTAAGGTTGTCTCGAGGGACGAAAATGGGATCAGAATGAGCCCCTATCAATCAGCAAAAAATTAAAGCAAACACTCACGACCAAGATTAATAACAGCAATCAGCGATACAAAGTAATACATTCGAAGAGCCTCGAAGGGCATGAAGGCATATAAAAACAGGAGCGAATCCAAAAGCAGGGATCGATAAAGTTCATTCCTCATTCATGAAAAATTCGAGCACAATAGCCCTCGAGGGTTTATGACATTCCATTACAAAGCCCGGAGGGTCGTTACATGCAAATTATGAAAGTTAACAAGGGTTTCCCTACATAGATACAACAAAGGAGAGTACGTAAAGAAAAGGCCTAAAACCTACTCTACCCTCGAAGGCATACTCTCGGTGGCAAGGTCTTCAAGAATTGCGTCCTTGGCCGCACGCCTCCGACAACCTCGCCTCGGTCCCTCAAAGTAGCACTTCAAAGATGAAGACAAAAAAGAATGTGAAGAGGGGGGGGGGGAACGATAGCTCTCCGA
>MU709949.1:22000-66512 GCA_026770625.1 Nicotiana glauca
GCAAAGGAAACTTTGGAGAGGCACAGACCGAACAACCTGCGGTCCCACTTGCACGGCTGCTTCGAACACTCTTCTTTGAGCATCAAGTCGTGCAAGCTTCTTACTCGGGGCAGGGTTCCACGTCGAGCCGGGGTATAAAGGTGAGCAGCGGTGGATATTTTGAGCCCCCTTTTGAGCAGCAGTGCATAATTAGAATGGCCATCTACGCAAAGGTAAAACCAACTCTCCATCCATCGCCATCTCGGGCCAACGGTACCAGCAACGACTTACATCTCGACGACCACATCAATATCGGAACATCATGTTTGTGTTCCAAGAAGGGAGGCCTTGGCAGAAGGCCTCAATGCGGCCCGGAGGAATGTAAGACCCCGTAAAATTTGTACTCAAAACCTAGTAGCTCGTAGTGCCAAGTTTCGAATGCGTCCAATATTTAAAAATCAAGAATCTAAGTTTTCAAGAAAAGTGCTATCATGCGGTCCAGAATGCGGTCGCAAATCAAGTATGCAGACCGCATTTCTATTGAAAAGTGAGTCGGTGTGTTAGTCAAATTTGAGGTAAAAAATGCGATGCATTATGCAACCGCAAATCAGGTATGTGGACTGCATTTCTACCGCAAACCCGAACAGAAATGTTTAGAGTTTTGGAGCACTTTTGCGGTCTATTCTGCGAACCGCATTTCCACTTTGCGATCGCAAAGTGCAACCGCAAATCTGATTCGGGCTCTTATTTTATAAATTTTAAAACCCGACCCCTTCTTTAATAAAACGCCCCAACCCCTCATTTTAACATATTTTTTGAACAAAACTTGAGATAGGGAAGAGAGAATTCTTGAGAGAGAAAGTCCTACCGTCATCAATTTGATTTTTCAAAGTCACCCAGGCCCAGAAATTGCAAGTAATTATCTTCATCATCATTATTGCAGGTAAAACCCCAACCCTTTTTCATTGGTTTTCAGATTTAATAAAAAATGGGGATTCTCATGCATTCATTCTTGAAAATAAAAGTTGAAAACATACATGCATGTTCTTTAATACCAAAAATCTAGTAAAAAGGATTGGGTTGGAGTAAAGATTTGCAAAAGAGTGGTTGATAACTAAATAAGTTCGGGTTGTATTTGTGAACTTCAATTCTAAGTTATATGTGTTAACGTGTGAACTAGATTGACGGTACTAGGCTGTTGGTGAATTGAAAGTAGAAGTTAAAAAGGAAATCTGACTGCAAGTATGTATGGCTAACTTTGACCTTTGTGAAGTCACCTTGTTTAATGTACGAGTAATTGGTATGTGTTTACTTATGTGGACTATTGGTGAATTCTTGTGATTAATGTGCCTTGAAAATTGTTGGTTAAGCGTCCCGATATGTTGGTGTAAATAAATAAATTGCAACAAACCAAGTGTATGTGTAAATGTGTTTATATGGTAAGAGTTGCGTAACAAATGATGGAAAGAAATCGTAATTGATGCAGTTGAAACAACTGTGGTAATATTATGTGTGACTTATTATGGGCAATTATTGTTGTGACTTAAATTGTATACGGGCTATTGGATATGATAGAAATGGTACTGAGGTTGATGAAAACTCATTGTGAAATTGTTATTGTTGTTGTGAAATGTTATTCTGGATGGCCTGAAGCCATGTGTTTGAGCTGTGAATTATTGTTGTTGTGTGAAATGTGATTATCCGGTGGGATCGGGTTATGCGCTGCAACACGAAGTTATAAGGTATGGGTTGTGGTGATAAGGGTGGCCGAGGTAATAAGGGTGGAAAAGTGATCATAATCACTATCAAAATAAAAATATGTGAAAGTTGTGAAATCATTGATGTGATGAAATAATGTTGAAAGGGGAAAAAAAGAGATTGTGAAACTTGTTTGGCTTTGGTTGTTCCATTCATGTGCATTTGATTGTTGATTCTATTACTGTTTGTTATCTATGTATTGATTCATTTTACTTGGGGTAAAGTTGTTCATACATACCAGTACAATTCAAATGTACTGACGTCCCTTTTTTCGGGGGCGCTACATTTGTGTTATGATTGTAGGTGGTTCTATAGGAGGTACTCTAGTCCACTGACAGTAGCACTCCTTCACTTCCTGTCAGCTGAATTGGTGAGCTCCTGTGTGCTCATGCCGCTTTCTTCCGGAGTCTCATTTTGGTATTTGTGTAAGGTATAGCCAGAGCCTTGTTACTGGCAAGTGTTGTAACACTCTTTTGTATCCCTAGAGGCTCCATAGACAGGAAATGTCTGTTACGAACTTATGTAAGTATGTATATATGTATTTGGGCAGTGTAATTTGTAAACCACGCAAAGTAACCATGTTTGTTATGTATATCTTGTAAGTAGATGTTTAAATTATAAATGGTTATTTCCCTTGATTAATGAGTAATGAAAATATAGGGTAACACGTGGGATAGGAAAGGCACCTAGGTACGCTTGACTAGGGCTACCCGGACGAGCGCCGGTCATATCCCTCGATTTTGGGGCATGACAAGGAACTTCTCCAGACACCCCTGAAACGAAAAGCCTCCGTCATAATAATCAAAGGTAAAAGAATATGATGTGAAGGAAGAAGCAAATCATACCAGCAGAAGTATTGGGATAGAGGATGCAATACCAAAAAAGCCCTCATTTATAGGAAAATAATGACACGGTCATCGATGCTCTGGAAGATGGACCGATGGAGGTAATTACTACTTCCTTGAAAAAAAATGAACCGACGGCAGTACTTCTGCCTCGAAGAGCAGAAACGATAGGACATCGAACAAAGATCTATGAAACCGCCATCGGTTACGGGAGATTGTGCCATATTCTGAATCACCATTATAGCAGCCGAGTGTCAGAATAATTTCCCATCACGTCATGATGATAAACGCGGAGACTATCTGTACGCGATAAAAATCAGAAGACTAGATTTTTGCTGCCAAGATAATTTTGGAAGCCTTCATCGAGACCTCGAGGATGGAAAGCTACGATCGAGTTCTCAACCTCGGGGCTCATCGAGGTCCGAATCAAAGGAAGCATGGCCCGAGGTCAGGGTGAGAAAAGACGTTTTCGAAGCACATGGCTACACTTGACAGTACCGGTCTATCAGTAAGCTACCGAGATGATGTGCGATAGGCCGTCCCATCTTTCTACTTTTGTAAATGTTATATACGTATTTTACTGAGTCTCCTCTCCTATATAAAGGGGACTCACCCCACCTTGTAAGGGACTGATGTTCCTCCACTTCTCCACTAAGCAATAATCTCTCTCTCTCTCTCTCTCTCTCTCTCTCTCTCTCTCTCTCTCTCTTTCTTCTAAGTTATCAGTGTTCTTCGACCCCGTGGTCGCCCTAGCATTTTATTGTTCTTCATTTGTTCTTCATCATTTAGCTCAAGATTGACGGTATAAAGCCTTGAATAAATATACTTATCTGTTATCCCCGTCCCGACCACCCTCGATAAGGTTACCTTCGATAGGCCTGTGGTAGGCTTGAGGTGTGGCCCCGAGGTACCTACTGGCTTGTTCTAAGCCGGGAACGTCCCCTACTGGTTCAATTATCATTTTGGCTAGATCAATTTACTGTTTTTACACCATGCCTAGCACTAATCACCCTTCCAAACTAGCTCGGGAATAGATCACGTATTTTTAGAATCCCATTTATAAATTTAATTGTTGTTACCATTTTTACGGTAAACACTAAGCTTTTTCATAATTTCCTAAAAAGTTCCGCTTTTCAAATATATCTGTAATAACCCAAATCCTTTACCGAGATCGTCGAAAAATATGAGATAGTTTGAAAATTGTAGATTTTTCTAAAAATCCTTTCCATTATAAGATGTTTCATTTTCTTTTCAGATAGCAAGTGTAAAATATCTCTCTATGCTCGTATACCAATATGTGTAAAAAGTCATGAATGAAGTGATATCGTACATCATGAGGAAATATGCATCTCTATGCCTATATGTCATGTGTATATGTCAATGCCATGTATCTCATAGATGAATCATGTACTCACACTCTCAGAGTACTCAATCTCACTATCTCATACTTTCTGCTCATCATGCCGAATCACTCAGTACCATATATGGCCAATCCACCCAGGGAAGATCCATCCAGGAATATATATATCAATTGGCCAACAATCACTCAGTATTGAGTAGGGCCAATCCAGCCTATGGAGAAGATCCATCTCCAGGTATATAATGCTTTGGACAAGATCTATGTCCAAGGAAGATTGTCATAACCCGGATTTCCCACCGTCGGGATCGTCATGGCGCCTACTCATGAAAGTTAGGCAAGCCAACTTCTATGATTTTAACACATTAGCAATAACTCAAACAAATATAAATAGTAACTAAAACTAAGTAGATATAGAGTGCGGAAATGTTATAACAATTCAAAATACTCCAATACACGTCTACCCTGAGAATCTTGAGTCAAAATTTCATGAACATCTACGAATTTCTACAGACACTGGTTTAGAAAAAAAACTACAACTGTTCCCAAAATAAAAAGAGACATCATAAAGCTAAAATGGGAAACGAGTACTTCAGGCTCTTCGGACGCCAGCAGATCTACCTTGGTCTCCCTGGACTGAAGGCAACTACCTCAAGCTACTCACAAGGTCCGACACCGAAATCTGCACAAAAGAGTGCAGAGTGCAGTATCAGTACAACTGACCCCATGTCCTGGTAAGTGTCGAGCCTAACCTTGGTGAAGTAGTGATGAGGCTAGGACACGACAACCATATAAACCTGTGCAGTTAGATCATATATAAATAGAATAATAATAACAGGAAATAACTGATAAAGATGGGAAGGACATACTGCGGGGAATATCAAATTCTAACAATAAACCAATAGAGAAGCATAATGAACATCATATTTGTATCAACAAGAATAATGAAACAGTAACATGTGCACGTCATCACCCTTCGTGCTTTTACTCTCGTTCTCACCATATGAAACAACAGTAATGGCACGACATCACCCTTCGTGCATTACCTCTCATAATTATGGCAAGACATCACCCTTCGTGCATTAGCTCTCATAATCATGGCACGACATCACCCTTCGTGCATTAACTCTCAAAATATCAGCACGGCATCACCCTTTGTGCATTAGCTCTCAAATCATGGCATGGCATCACCCTTCATGCATTAACACTAACAATATCGTGCACGACATCACCCTTCATGCTTTACACTCTTCCTCACCCAAACAATAGAAACAATACATCCCGTCAAGATAATCAACAACATAAACAATAAACTCCTGACAAGGGAATCAGCTATAACCAATCTCATTTCAACAGTTATTTCACAAAATAAATCCCAACTTGAGCCAATACTCAATAATGGTCAATTACCAAGAAACTTTCATAAGTCTTGTTCAACATTAATAATCATCAATTTAAGCATGAACGGTACATATTAGAGTCACAACAATCATAGTATAAGACTCACAGATATGCTTGACACCAATGTATAGATACTTGTCACCACACCTAGACGTCGTACTCAACACTAACACGTAGCAAATAAGAACACAACTCCTATTCCCCCAAGCTAAGGTTAGACCAAACACTTACCTCAATTCCACAGACAAAATCAAGCCTCAAATACCGCTTAACCTCTTGGTTCCACTTCCAATCCACTTGTATCTAGTCATAATTTACTTAATAACATCAATAAATGCTTAATAAACCAATTCTAATGCATGAATATAGATTTCCCAATGTTTTCCCAAAAAGTCAAAAAGCGACCTTGGGTCCGCTTAGTCACAACTTGAAGTTAGAACCAAAATCCGATAACCCGTTCACCCACGAACTCAAATATACAATTGGTTTTGAAATCGACCTCAAATTGAGGTCCAGATCACCAAAATTTGAAAATCCTAATTTATACCCCAAAACACCCAATTTTCCATGAAAACCCTAGATTTTGAAGTGAAATCATGTTAAAAGATGAATTAGATTGAAGAAGATGAGTTCGAAATAACTTACCTATGATTTGGAGATGTTTGGATCTTTGAAAAATCGCCTACGGATGCTTAGGGTTTGAGAGAATTTGAAAAATGATGAAAATCCCATCTGAAATCCCACTTAACATGTCGCAGTTATCGCAAATGCGATTAGGGGTTCGCAATTGCGAACCATTTTAAATATTGTTGCTTTCTCATTTGCGACAGAAGTGCCTTCCCAATTTTCGTCCAAAGTTCGCATTTGCGGTAGTGACCTGGCCAGGCCTGGTTCGTATTTGCGACACTGTTGTCGCATTTTCCAGGCCTGCTCACTTCGCAATTGTGAAGCCTAATCTCACAATTGCGAGATCAGAAGCCTGTGCAAACATACCAGATGCACAACTGAGTTTCCTAAGTTCTAATCACTCCGTGGCCTATCCAAAACTCACCAGATCCCTCGGGTCTCCAAACCAAACATGCACACAGTCTAAATACATCATACAAACTTGCTCGTGTGATTAAATCATCAAAATAACATCAACAACTACAAATTTAACCTCAGATTCATGAAATTCATAAGATAGTTACAAATTTGCATTTCCCCAACCAAGGGTCCGATTTATATCAAATCAATTTCGATTCTTACCAAATTTCACAGATTCTAATTAATTATTATTTTAAACCTATACCGAGCTCCGGAACCAAAATGCGGGCCCAATACCATCAAGAACACATACAATTTCATTACCAAAAGTCTTTATATTTTCCAGCAAACAATTTTCTTTAAGAATTACTTTCTCGGGCTAGGGACCTCGGAATTCGATTACGGGTATACGTCCAAGTCCCATATTTTACTATAGACCCTACGAGACTATCAAATCATGGGTCCAGGTCCGTTTACCAAGAACGTTGACCAAAGTCAACCTTGATCAATTTTAAAGGCTAAATTCCATATTTTTCTTAAATTTCACATAAAAGCTTTCATGAAACACGTCCGGACTGTACAAGCAAATCGAGGAGAAAGAAAATGAGGTTTTAAGGCCTCGAAACCTAGATTCGGATTCTAAAATACAAGATGACCCTTTAGGTCATCACATTCTCCACCTCTAAAATAACCGTCATCTTCGAACGGACATAGAAAAGTACCTTAGTCGGTGAAAGATGAGGATATCGGCTCCGCATATTGGACTCAGACTCCCAGGTCGCTGCCTCCACAGGCTGACCTCTCCACTGCATACGAATTGAAGGGAAATTCTTCAATATCAAATGACGAACCTATCGGTCTAGAATAGCTACCGGCTCCTCCTCGTAGGTCAAGTCCTTGTCCAACTAGACATTGCAGAAGTCTAACACGTGGGATAGATCGTCGTGATACTTCCGAAGCATGGACACATGAAACACTGGATGCATAACTGATAAACTTGGAGGTAATACAAGTATGTAAGCCACCTCTCCCACTTGATCAAGAATCTTAAAAAGCCCGATGAACCTAAGGCTTAGCTTGCCCTTCTTTTCAAATCTCATCACGCCCTTTATGGGCGACACCCGAAGCAACACTCGCTCTCCGACCATAAAAGCCACATCACAAACCTTACGGTCAACATAACTCATTTTCATGGACTGAGCGGTAGGAAGCCTATAGTCAATGATCTTAACCTTGTCCAAGGCATCCTATACCAAATCCGTGCCCAACAACCGAGCCTCCCTCGATTCAAACCACCTAACTGGCGATTGACATCGTCTACCATATAATGCCTCATAGGGAGCCATCTAGATGCTCGATTGATAGTTGTTATTGTAGGCAAACTCTGCTAATGGCAAGAACTGATCCCACGAACCTCCAAAGTCAATAACACATGCTCGAAGCATATCCTCCAAAATCTGAATAGTACGCTCGAACTGCTCGTCCGTCTGATGATGAAATGCTGTGCTAAACTCGACGCATATACCGAACTCACACTGAATTTCCCTACAAAAATGTGAGGTAAACTGCGTACCTCGATAAAAAACAATAGACACATGCACACCATAAAGACGAATAATCTCCCGGATATAGATCTCGGATAACCTCTCTGAAGAATAGGAGACCGCCAATATATATAAATGAAATGTGCTAACTTAGTCAGCCTATCAACAATAACCCGTATCGCATCAAATTTCCTCTGAATCCATGGGATTCCAACAACAAAGTCCATAGTGATACACTCCCATTGCCACTCAGGAATCTCAATCTTCTGAAGCAAACAACCAGGTCTCTGATGCTCGTAATTTATCTGCTGACAATTCAAACACCGAGCTACATATGCAATAATATCCTTCTTCATCCTCCTCCACCAACAATGCTGCCGCAAGTCCTGATACGTCTTAGCGGTACCTAGATGAACAGAATACCGGGAACTATGGGCATCCTCTAGAATCAACTCACAAAGTCCATCCACATTAGGCACACAAACTCGCCCTTGCATCCTCAAAACTTCATCATCTCCAACTGTAACCTACTTGGCACCATTGTGCTGCACTGTGACCATAAGTTCTAGCAAGTGAGGATCATCATACTGCCGATCCCTGATACGCTCAAATAATGAAGACCAAGCGACTGTGCAAGATAGCACATGAATGGGATCAGAAACATCCAACCTCATGAAATGATTGGCTAACGCCTGAACATCCAAAGCAAGCGATCTCTCACCAACCGGAATATACGCAAGGCTGCCCATACTGGCTGACTTCCTACTCAATGCATCAGCCACTACATTGGCCTTCCTCGGATGATACAAGATGGTAATATTCTTTCAATAGTTCCAACCACCCTCTCCGCCTCAAATTTAGCTCCTTCTGCTTGAACAAATACTACAAACTCTTATGGTCCATGAACACCTCACATGACACACCATATAAATAATGCCTCCAAATCTTTAGCGCGTGAAAAATGGCTGCTAGCTCCAAATCATGAATTGGATAATTCTTCTCATGAATCTTCAACTTCTGCGAAGCATATACAATAACCTTGCCATTCTGCATCAAAACCGCATCAAGTCCAATACGAGATACGTCACAATAAATTGTATATGACCCTGCACCTGTGGGCAACACCAATACCGGTGCCGTAGTCAAAGTTGTCTTAAGCTTCTGAAAGCTCACCTCACACTCATCCGACCACCTGAAATGGGCACCCTTCTAGGTCAAACTGGTCATCGGGGCTGCTATAGATGAAAACCCCTCCGCAAACCGACGATAATAACATGCCAAACCCAAGAAACTCCGAATATCTATAGCTGATGTGGGTCTAGGACAGTCCTTGACTGCCTTTATCTTCTTCGAATCCACCTAAATACCCTCTTCTGATACAACATGACCCAAGAAGGAAATTGAACTAAACCAAAACTCACACTTAGAAAACTTAACATACAATTGATTGCCTCTCAAAGTCTGAAGAACGACTCAAAGATGCTGCTCATGCTCCTCTCAACTGTGGGAGTAGATCAAATATCATCAATGAAGACAATCACAAAGGCATCCAAGTAAGGCTTGAACACCCGGTTCAACAAATACATAAAAGCTACTTGGGCATTTATCAACCCAAATGACATCACTAAGAACTCATAATGCCCCTACCAAGTGTGAAAAGCTATCTTAGGGACATCGAATGCCCTAATCCTCAACTAATGGTAGCCAGATCTCAAATCGATCTTCGAAAACACTTTGGCACCCTAAAGATGATAAAACAAGTCATCAATCCTCGGCAGTGGATACTTGTTCTTGATGGTGACTTTGTTTAACTGCCGATAATCAATAAACATCCTCATCGATCCATCCTTTTTCTTAACAAACAACACCAGTGCACCCCAAGGCGAGACACTAGGTTTGATAAAGCCCTTATCAAGCAAGTCTTGCAGTTGATCCTTCAATTCTTTCAACTTTGGCGGGGCCACACGATATGGAAAAATAGAAATGGGCTGAGTGACCAGAGCCAAATCAATGCAAAATTTGATATCCCTATCGGGTAGCATCCCCGACAGGTTTTCAGGAAAAACCTCTGGAAACTCTCTAACAACCGGCATGGAATCTATAGAAGGAACCTCAACACTAGAGTCATGAACATATGCCAAATAAGCCAAACACCCCTTTTCAACCATACGCTGAGCCTTCATATAAGAAACAACCCTTTGACATAATGACTAGGAGTCCCTTTCCACTTCAATCGAGGAAAACCTCGCAAGGCTAAGGTCACAGTCTTGGAATGATAGTCCAATATGGCATGATAAGATGATAGCCAATCCACCCCTAATATGACATTAAAATCAACCATATCTAGAAGTAAAAGATTTGAACGGGTCTCAAGACCCCCAATAATAACCACACACGAGCGATAGACACGATTCACAACAATAGAATTACCCACCTGTGTGGACACACATACAAGAGCACTCAAGGAATCACGAGGCACAACCAAAGACGTAGCAAAATAAGATAACATATAGGAGTATGTAGATCCTGGATCAAATAGAACTGAAGCATCTCTACTACAAACTGAAACTGTACCTGTGATGATGACATCGGATGCTTGGCCTTAGGCTTGGCTAGAAAATCAAAACATTCCCGGGACGACCTCCAGCTGGTTGGCCTCCACCTCTAGCGATCTGAGCTCCACCTCTAGCGACCTGGGAGGATGGCATCCAGACGAGGCACTACTAAACCTGCCAAAATGACGAGGCCTCTTGTCAAACCCCTAACCACTCCCTTGTGATAGAAACATCTCAACTCGCCTGGCCATATTGGCTGAATCCTGGAAAGAAATCTCACTACCTATATCCTTAGCCATCTGTAATCTGATAGGCTGAGATAGTCCCTCAATAAACCTCCCCACCCCCTTTCTCTCGGTGGGAAGTATAAGACGAGCATGATGGGCCAGTCAATAAATCTAGTCTCGTACCAAGTGACGGTCATAGAACCCTGCTAGAGATGCTTAAACTGCCTCTGATAGTCCTCCCTAAAGTGATTGGAAGAAACTTCTCCAAAAATAGTTGAGAGAACAGATCCCAAGTCAAATCCGGTGACCCGGGTGGTCTAGCCAAACAATAATCCCTCCACCAAGTCTTGGCGGAACAAGATAGATGAAAAGCAGCAAAGTCAACCCCATTGGTCTCCACTATCCCCATGTTCCGTAGAATCTCATGACAACTATCCAAATAGTCCTATAGACATGTATTTTTTGACCCTTCCCGAGATTTTACACATTTTAGCATTCAAATATTTAGTTTAGGTCTAATATTGCTATTTTAACTAGGTTTGACTGTTTCACTTTATTTTATCACAAAAATAAAAATACCAAAAAATAGTTTTGTTTTAACGGTTAGTTTTATTGTTAATAGTCATTTATACTTCAATATGATTAATTAGTAAATGGTGTAGTATTTTTAGTCTAATTTTAGAAGAAAGAGTATGAAATTTGAGCCTAATTTTGTGTGGTCTTAATTGAAAAGGTACAAAGAGGGCCCAATTTTAAAGCCCAAATCCTACGACCCACTCCCTTTTCTTCTTATAAACCCTAACACACAAACACCTTAGACCTAGACATTAAAAATAAACCTACAGGACCCTAGCGAAAAAGAGAAGGAGCAATCGTTTTCTGATCGTGAATACACACACCCTAAGCACCCTTCTTCTTCCTTCAACTCCATCTATTTCTAATCTTAAAGAGGCACACCCCTGATATAATGTTGAACCCCAGAACCCTAAGACCATCATATTACTCAACCTAATACCACCCTCCCTAGACTGAGAACTAGCCCCACCATCAACCCTCCTATTCAAACAAAAGAACCAACAGACCTAACCCTACACGACCTAAGCAGGGAGATGAACATCAGAAGAAAAAAAAAACCCTATACTTAAAGACCCTTCCATAGTCACCGTTGCATCTGGATCTCATACCAAACCAGTGACCAAATGAACACAAACCAGCCACCCTCACCATCGGCTCACAAAAGCCAGCGTCCAAGCTGGAAAACCACCCAGAAAAAAGGTGCACCAGCACCTTCACGTGTTACACCCTATGTTTTCGTACATGAGAGTATTCTTATGTCAATTGATGTGAGCTCAAAAATGAAATCAACTTTGAAAGTACATAACGGAAGTTAATCATGTTACAATGGAGGTTACAAATATTTAATATCATTAATACCAAGTACCAAGAAGGTTTGAAGGCTTAGAAGCTAAATGAATTGAAGAAAATAAGTTTCGTCAAAAGTCGACTAGTTGGGAATGTTGTAAAATGTACTTTTGGGCCAAGAATAGGGTGTTTAAAATTATAAGTAGATTAATTTATGATTTATTTTTGACTTATTATAAACGTGTGTTATGATTTGAATATAAATGAGTTGTGGAACAAAAGTTGGAAAAGTTCATCACAAGTTACATTCATAAATGTGTTGAAACTTAGGTAAAATATAACTGCGATTTTCTCCCAATATACTTAGATTTATGGAATTTTCCACCCATAAAATTGAAGCTCTATGAGTCTATTTCTAACGCATTAAAACATTCATAAATACAACATCGGAGTAGAGATATACATGCAGTTTTGTGAGACTGCGTAATCTGCTAGGTGACAAGTAGGTGTGTCACCTACTTGGTTAAATGAGAGCCCAAAAGAGGCAAATTTGGGTCATCCAAAGAACCCATTTGAGGGCTTATCTCCTACAATATAAACCTCATTATATATCACAAATAATCAGTCCTCAACCACTGCAAACTTCCTCCCAAAAATTACCCACAAACTCTAATTGATTTTGTTCTCCCTTTCAAGTTCTAATTGGGAGTAAAACTTAGAGTTTGAAGAACCAAGTTAAGGGCTGAGTTCTCCAACAAATATGGTAAGTTTACTTCTCTCTTTCATCCATTTTTTTTCTACTGTAAGTTCATGGTAAGTTGTTCTATACTTGTAAGAACTCACAGGACGGTTATCGGAAGCCGTGAGTTCGAGTTATTCACTTGTAGTGGACTGTTTTGTGGACTGTTTTGTGTTGCTGTTGGGATTTGTGTTTTACTACTGTTTTGTGGATTTTTTGAGGAGGAATGTTGTGTATAAATACAATATAGATGTAAGGCGGTGGGATGGTCGTTTTGTGTATTAAAAGATTGGATTGTATTGGGTTATTTTGTAGTATTTGATGGTGTAATATAAGGCTGAAAAATAATGTATATATGTTTTTATTATTTTTTTATTGTGTTGTTAGAGTTACCTTGAATTTGGAGGAAGTAAGGATTATAGGGGGGATGTTGCCGGTTTTTGTACAAAATAAGCTTGTCGTCCGTTGTGCAATAGTTGTACTATTCATAACTTGATGATAGTATTATTGTCGTTGTTGTAGATTAAGGTGCGGAGAGGAGAGTTCAACTTGGTGATTGGAAATATTATGATAAGGTTTGTTAAGGCACTTAGTTCTTTCTTTTGGCATGATCTAAAGCGACAAGAACATAAATGATACGCTAATTCATAACAGATCAACTCCTAGAAACTAAGGTTGTCCATGTTGGTCATTTCTTATACCATTATTCTAAGCAAGTGTGTATAATCCTTGAATCCTACTGAGGTTCATATTAAGGGTATGTATGTCCATAATGTTAACTGAAGGTGCAACGACCTTAAGTCACTTCGAAAGGTTTAGAACGTGATTCCATGAGTCTAGCATGTATTACATAAAGTATCTATTTTACTCTAACGAGTCACGCTATAGTCGGCCGGGTATGACACTTATTGCGCAACTACTGATAAGTTGGGTTTACCAAGCTCTACGTGGACGAGTACGATTTTACCGAGCCTTATGATGGCCGGGTTCGTTTTTACCGAGTCCTCTTTCAGGCCGGGTACAATATGATGATGATGATGCCCATAGAGGCAAATGTTTTTAATATATATATATATATATATATATATATATATATATATATGTACTATGCATTTCATATCAGTAGCCCCTAGAGGCACTCACATGTTACAGGTTGTATCTCCTCTATCTCTCTTTACATTACTATTCTTGTTTATGCTTTCCTGCCTTACATACTCAGTACTTTATTCGTACTGACGTCCCTATTGCTTGGGGATGCTGCATTTCATGCCCGCAGGCCTCAATTGATAGGTTAATAGTCCTCTAGGTAGGTTGTCGGCTCTACGAAAGTATTGGTGCACTCCACTTGCTTCGGAGTTGCCTATTTGGTCAGTGTGCTTTGGATATGTATTGATTGGTATGGCGGGGCCCTGTCTCGACTTTATATTGTGTATGTACTCTTGAGGCTTGTAGATAGATGTCATGTATATGAAAATTATATGGCCTTGTCGGCCTATGTTCAGTGTATGAGTGATCAATTTGGTCTTATAGGCACATATTTCACATTTATAAGTTCCTGTATCAAGTGTTAACTTATGTTTTATTCTACTTATCTCATGACAACCCTTTTGGCCCATTTACCCATGATAGTATGATAAGAAAGATATGTTATGTTAGTACTCGGTTGAGTAAGGTACCAGGTGCCCATCGTGGCCCTTTGGTTTGGGTCGTGACAAATGTGGTATCAGAGCAGTTCTATCCTAGGGAGTCTACAAGCCGTGTCTAGTAGAGTCTTGTTTATGGGTGTGTTGTGCACCACATTTATAAGTAGGAGGCTACATGGAATTTAGGTCTGTTACTCTTTTTTCTTACTCTAGATCATGTGGTAGAGCTCAATTTTAAGAATTCAAACTCCTAAATTCTATTTTGTTCATAATACAATGATATTTAAATCCAGAAAGACAGTTGGTAAGAGATCGAATGTGGTTATGGAAGAGTTGATAAGAGGAACTCGATTTTGCATCATGCTTATGATGAGTAAATGTGAGGTCTTCAGTAGATACGTGTAAGATTCTTGATAAGGTGCCCTAAAGAATGAATATCTATCCACCCATATGGTAAAAAAGCAATTAGAGAATCAGAAGGTAGATAAAAGTTTCAACAAGTAAAAGAATCAAGGTGAAGAAGGATACGACGTCCCAATTAGTGAAGATTATCAGTATTTACAATTAAGGTAGAAAATATAAACATTTTGAGTTACTTTTAATAGTAACAAAGATATATACAATTGACCACACCCATCTCAATTATGCCATGTGGGAGCTAACATATATAGTTTAAGAGAAAGATGGGATATCAGGATCCATTTTGGGTTAGAGTAACCCAAAATGGTGGATTGAGCCGGGGGAGCCAAAGGTGAAACAATGTCTTTTTGAAGTTTTAAGAACGATGTGATAGACAGAAGTATTAGCAGGAGAATAAGAAGAGAGTAAATAAAGTATTATGAATATGGTATGATAAATGGGTGATAACGGTAAATCAAACAATGGTAGGATGATAGAGTATATGGTCAAGTGAAGGAAAAGACAAGAGATGACATGCTTTGAGACTATAAAAGAGTATAGGCCAATGATATATCCTCATTCAAGAATTTAGTAGGTGACTCGAATGTGATTACCATAAGTAAAAATTAGACCCCTATAGTAATAGAATTTAGTATGGGAAAGTAAATAAAAAAAATTGAACATGAATTAGAGATCGAAGGAATTGGTAATAATCGGCATCGTGAGAATTTCAGATATCAATCGTTGAAGGTCATTTAGGAAGACGCTTCCATAAAGCAAGCACTCTGAGAAGTGTTTATCTTTAGGGACTAAGTGTTCTAGTTATATTAGGTGTCACCTTCGTGTGTAAGATATTCAGTGATCCCTGGTACAGAGGGGTTACCATAAGGTGAGTAAGGGTCATTAATGATGTGAAAAGACGGCAAAGATGAATAGGTAAAACATCGATAGGTAGATCTTTGTAGCACTAACTCTTAATACTCTCCTACATAGAGGAAGATGGTATGATATGGTAGTAAGTTGGAGTTATGTAGTTCAACAAACTATGGAATAGTAAAGATAGAATGCGGTAAAAAGGCGAAAGGAATGAGATTACATTTATTCAGATCCTACAGATATGTTACGACTCCAGAACATTATTCAAGCACGATATCGGGGAGAGGCAGTAAGGGTTCCCGATCAGGATGTTATCTATATTAAGTGCAAATGAACACTTGATACATAAGGATCCAGTGCGAGAGGTAAGTTAAGACAAAGTAAACAACCCAAGAGAGATTATGCGGAATATATATATGAGAATGGATCAACGAGTATTTAGTAGTTGATTCAGGAAGAGCCTAGTTATGGCTAGACAAGTGGATACAGATAAATCAACAGATCATGTAAGATAAACCTAGCAAATCCCAGCATAGGGAATTCAGTCTCACATATACGGCATCGTAATCCTTGAGAAATATTTAGATAGGAGTTGAAGTAGTTATAATTGCCGTAAAAAGTATTACGGAAATAAAAGAGAGTGCCACTGGGGAGACAATTTTTTTTTGAGTTCAGAAGTAACCCTGCAAGAACAAGGGCATGAAGATATATAACTCAGGATATTTATAAGTGAGTAAGAAAATCAAAAATTTTGTCAGGTATATGATGGGATAAGCTCACAACTTTATAAGAGTCAAAGAGTCTTCCATAAATGCTACAATGAAAGAATAGCTAAGAAAATAAGGAAGAAGGCTTCAAACAAAGCATATTGACCTAAATAAATAATGGTCTTGTAGCAATAGTCTCACTACGACATTGTATGCTCTCCACAACAAGGTGTCACCTGTTGTAACTGAGGAACGGGAAGTAAAATCCAAAGTAAAATTTGAGATCATATGAGTTTCACAAAATTCTAATATATGTTGGCACAAGATAAGACAAGTATTCATACAACAAGTGGCAGAAAGACCAAGAAAGGTAATTTCTTACTTTTAACGAAAGTTGAGAAGGCACGAAAGGAATTATTCGATCTATGACCCAGAGTTAGTTACGTTATGAAAACACTTAAGATTTAGGAGTGTTATCTATGCAGCATATATGTTGACAATGATATAGCTTTAAGAGACACCAGTATAACTTAAAATAAAGAATTGACTCCACGTTACAGACAAAAGCTTGAATTGCTAGAAGGTTATATCATGGATGTTCCATAGCATCGATGAGGAGCTAAAGTAATAACTAGTACCATGAGCCGCATATTAGAAGGTAAAGTAAGCCTACTTAAAGACTGAGGTAGAGAAGGAAACTAAAGAGTTACATTAGCAAATTGAATTAGGAGTCTGATTATTAGACCCCGATGAGTATACAAATCATGATTCAGAACATTGTAGAATCACTCTAAATATCAGAGGTACAAAAGAGATAGTACAACAGTCATATTCTATAATGGCTCTACGATAAATCTAGTTAGAACAATACCAACCTCATAAGAAGTTAGTATGAAGCTTTCGGCGGATTGTGTATGCACATGATGTACAAGTATTATAGTAGAGCTTTAAGGCGTGGATGTGAACTCCACCTATGTGGAAGGGAGGTTATGAAATAAATAGAAGATACGATGCAAGATTTAAAGGTAAGTAAGGTACATGTGAAGAAGGTACGAGATGCCCAAGTATAGAAGGTTACAAATAATCCAGATATCAGATAGAGGGCTGGAAACGTCACAATTCTGTATCAAGAAATGATAGTGGTGTCGTCGGTGGGATATTTTTCAGCATGCAGTTTTCAGGTATAGAGAGGTCTAGTTAAGAGATTAAATAAAAGTTAGATACGATATGATGTCTCGCTTGAGGTTCCAGAATAATATAAGGAAATATATGGTGCTTTCAAGTTAAATGAAGGTTGCGAGTAGTATAAATAGATATATGTATATCGCAATCTAAAGTATAGTAGAGCGTCAAGGTTTTAGCTAGATAGGAGTAAGGATAAGAAAAGGTGAGTGAAAAGGTGACGAGAATAGGTAAGTCCTCAGGATTAAACCAATCACAACAAGAGAGCTGATGGTTTCCATAAAGTTATAAAAAGCTCAGTATAGCATAAGTGAACTCAAAGGAGTTTAAGACTAGGAGAATTTAGAAAAGATGGAATGCTGCCCTAATGGTAGAATAAGGGTGTAATTGTGATAGATAAGAAGATGATGTTTGGACCTTTGATTGGGTGATGATTCAAAGAAAAGGGATTTCATGAATTGTACAATATTAAAATACCCCCATAAGGTGAATCAAATTGTATCGTCCCTAGGTGGATCAGGCAAATAACTTCAGATGTTCCCTGATGCAATGTGAGCCCTAACAACATGTATTAAAAAAAAGGTTTCAAGTGATCAATGATAGATTATAGATTAACATTAAGGTGAATCAACAATAGATGGGTACAAGTTCCAAAATACAAGATGAGATTTGTTTGTTATTCTTAAGATGAATAGTAATGAGGAATCACTAAAGGACTTAGATTTATACATATCGGATAAGAAGCGAGAGAGTAACCTGGAGTTGGGTAGCAAGAAGTAAGTGTTATGGTATAGTATAACCTACCTAGATGTAGTTAGTCCATAAGGATAGATATATAAGTCTATGAAAAAAAAGATATAGCAATAGTCGTAAGTTCGTTTAAGTACCAAGCGAAGGACTTCAGTACACCTATAGATGCCTAGAGGGACAACTTGCCATAGTTCTGTATATATTCACCAAGTGAGGCCTAGAGATTGGATAAAAGCTTAAGGAAGTAGGAGAGAATATTTGCATAGGCACACATACATGCTGCATGATAGAAGTTCGCAATAGCTACGAGATTTGAAGAATTCCGACGAAACGTTGTGGTGTGAGAAAGAGACCTAAAGGGGGAATGCCCTAGCCTTCGAATTTTTACACAAAACAGTTGTCTAGATGGAAAGAAAAATATTAAAATATTCATAAGAGCTATGGTATAAGACTAATAGGGACATCAATCAACATTCGAGGACGAATATTCCAAAAGGGGAATGATGTTACACCCCATGTTTTCATACATGAGAGTATTCGTAAGTCAATTGATGCAACCTAAAAAATGAAATCAATTTTGAAAGTACATAAATGAAGTTAATCATGTTACAATGGAGGTTACAAATATTTAAGATCATGAATACCAAGTACCAAGAGGGTTTGAAGGCTGAGAAGCTAAATGAATTGAAGAAAATAAGTTTCGTCGAAAGTCGACTAGTTGGGAATGTTGTAACATGTACTTTTGGGGCGAGAATAGGGTATTTAAAATTATAAGGAGATTATTTTATGATTTATTTTTGTCTTATGATAAACGTGTGTTATGATTTGAAGATATATGAGTTGTGGAACAAAAGTTGGAAAAGGTCATCACAAGTTACATTCATAAATATGTTAAAACTTAGGTCAAATATAACTGCAATTTTCTCCCAATATACTTAGATTTATGGAGTTTTCCACCCATCAATTTGAAGCTATATGAGTCTATTTTATAGCATATTAAAACATTTATAAATACAATATCAGAGTTGAGATATACATGCAGTTTTGTGAGACTGCGCAATCTGTTAGGTGACAAGTAGGTGTGTCGCCTACTTGGTTAAATGAGAGCCCAAAAGAGGCAATTTCGGGTCAGCCAAAGAACTCATTTGAGGGCTTATCTCCTGAAATATAAACCTCATATATATCACAAATAACCAGACCTAAACCCCTGTAAACTTCCTCCCAAAAATTACCCACAAACTCTAATTGATTTTGTTGTCCCTTTTAAGTTCTAATTGGGAGTAAAACCTAGAGTTTGAAGAACCAAGATAAGGGCTGAGTTCTCCAACTAATATGATAAGTTTATTGCTCTCTTTCGTCCATTTTTTCTGTTGTAAGATCATGGTAAGTTGTTCTATACTTGAAAACTCACGGGACGGTTATCGGAAGCCGTGAGTTCGAGTTATTCACTTGTAGCGGACTATTTTGTGGATTGTTTTGTGTTGATATTGGGCTGTGTATTTTACTACTGTTTTGTAGAGTTTTTGAGGAGAAAGGTTGTGGATAAACACAATATAGATGTAGGATTGTGGTCTGGTCGTTGTTCGTAACATTTCCAGGTTGTTTAACACTAGTACGGTGGTCGTTTTTTGTATGAAAAGGTTGGAGTTTATTGGGTTATTTTGTAGTATTTGATAGTGTAATATAAGGCTGGAAAATAATGTATATATGTTATTATTGTTGTGTTATTGTGTTTTTGGGGAGATGATGCCGGTTTTTATACAAAATAAGCTTGTCGTCCGTTGTGCGTTAGTTGTAACTTTCATAACTTGATGATAGTATTATTATCATTATTGTATATTAAGGTGCGAAGAGGAGAGTTCAACTTGGTGATTGAAAAGATTGTGATAAGGCACTTACTTTCTTTTTTTGGCATGATCTAAAGCGACAGGAACATAAATGACATGCTAATTCATAATGGACCTACTGCTAGGAACTAAGGTTGTCCATGTTATTCTTTTCTTATAAAATTATTCTAAGCAATTGTGTATGATCCTTGAATCCTATTGAGGTTCATATTGAGGTTATGGATGTCCATAATGTTAACTGAAGGTGCAACGACCTTAATTCACTCCAAAAGGTTTAGAAAGTGCTTCCATGAGTCTAGCATGCATTATACATAATATCTATTTTACTTTATCAAGCCGTGCTATAGTCATCCGGGTACGACACCTATTGTGCAACCACTGATCAGTTGGATTTACCGAGCTCCATGTGGCTAGGTACGATTCTACCGAGCCTTATGATGGCCGAGTACGTTTTTACCGAGTCCTCTTTGAGGCCGTGTACGATATGATGATGATGATGATGCCCACAGAGGCGACTGTTTTTAAAAATTTATGTATATATATGTATTATGCATTTCATATCAGTAGCCCCCAGAGGCACTCACATGTTACAAGTTGTATCTCCTCTATCTCTCTTTACATTACTGTTCTTGTTTATGCTTTCCTACCTTACATACTCGGTACTTTATTCGTACTAACTTCCCTTTTGCCTGGGACGCTGTGTTTCATGCCCGCAGGTCCCGATT
This sequence comes from Nicotiana glauca, assembly GCA_026770625.1. Classification (NCBI taxonomy): domain Eukaryota; kingdom Viridiplantae; phylum Streptophyta; class Magnoliopsida; order Solanales; family Solanaceae; genus Nicotiana; species Nicotiana glauca. The sequence goes on from MU709949.1 coordinate 42,923, forward strand.
GATAGGTTGACAGTCCTCCAAGTAGGTTATCTTCTGCAGAAGTATTGGTGCACTCCACTTGCTCTGGAGTTGCCTATTTCGTCAGTATGCTTTGGATATGTATTGATTGGTATGGCAGGGCCTTGTCCTGACCTTTATGTTGTGTATGTACTCTTAGAGGCTTGTAGACAGATGTCATGTATATGAAAATTGTATGGCCTTGTCGGCCAATGTTCAGCATATGAGTGATCAATTTGGTCTTATAGGCACGTATTTCACATGTATAAGTTCCTATATCTAGTGTTAACTTATGTTTTATTCTGTTTATCTCATGACGGTCCCTTTGGCCCATTTACCCATGATAGTACAATAAGAAAAATATGTTATGTTGGTACTCGGTTGAGTAAGGTACCGGGTGCCCTTCGTAGCCCTTTTGTTTGAATCGTGACATCACGCCTCTCTCCCTTCTCTTCACATACGTCATTTCACACCAGCGACCACTAGCGACTATCTTCAGTCCAAAATGAGAGTAGCAAAGTGAGGAAAACTTTCTATTTTCTCTTCTCGTTTCTTTGATTTTCGTCGGAAAACGGAGGTTACTAAAAAACATAGTGAGAGATAGATATTGGAATGGACGCTCACATATGAGTAAAGGGGTGTAGCGAGGCAGTCATTTCAGAGTTCGATAAGGTTTTCGGCGAGGTTTTTCGGTTTAGATTTTTTTCGAGATTCCATTGCTTAGCATCATTAACTATCCGACAGTCGGGTGAAATTTTAGATCTATTCGAGGTTTATTCCTCCCTTTCTTTACTATTTTGGCTTAATTCCGTGCTTCCAGTAATTTCGTTAATCTCTCTTTGATCTGTTTTGTTGATCTTTGAATTAATGTTTCATTTTTGCTCGTGATGCCTTGCAGAATTTGTTTTGTGTGTTTTTGGTTCTTTTGATTATTGTTTATGTGTTTCTTTCATCTAATTTTATGTTCGGATGAATTCTTAATAGCTAAAGTAAATTCGAAGTTCCGTTGGCAATGATTATTATTAAAAGATAAAGGTTTCGAGGCTTTTGGATTGATAATATAGTGATAGAATATTGAGTTAACAAAGTTGAGTAGGTTAGATGATTGTTTGGATGTTTGAAAGGTCTTATGCCGTGGGAATGGGAAAAACTTAACATAATTAAATTGTTACATGATTTAATTTTATTTCTATTTTCTTATTTACCTTATTACATTGATCGCTAAGAGCATGCCTAGGCTATTGTCACTTTGGGTAGGCAAACTTTTAGGCGTGTAAATGAATTATTGTGACTATGGGTACGGTTCCCATAGCATGATCACGATACGTAAATCTCAATCTGGGTGTGCATTTCACGTGACCCGACCATAATTTCAAACAATAATAGAAATAAACATGTTGTAAATCGCGGGTGCATTTCATGTGACGGTTCGCAATATGTACTACAATCATGACTTGTTCCGTAAGATAATTCCATAAATAATTAAAAGCGGTTTTAAAAAGTTAAAAATGCATAATAGATCCTAAATATATGATATTTCAGATAATTAGGCCAATTATTAATAGTTGAGAGACCGTGCTAAAAGCAGGATCCCGAAAATGGCTAACACCTTCCCCCCGGGTTAACATAATTCCTTATCCGAATTTTTGTGTTCGCAGACCATAAATAAGAGTCAAGCTTCCTCGATTCGGGATTTTAAACCGGTGTCTTGGGACACCATAAATTATCCCAAGTGGAGACTCTAAAGTTAAATATAAATAATCCTGTTTCGGTTATTGTCACTTTAATTGGAAAAACTCCCTTATACCCCCTTTCGGGTAGAAAAATGAGGTGTGACAGCTCTGGCGACTCTGCTGGGGACAAGAACCTAGAATTTCCGATTCAGGGTTCAGAATTCGAGCTTAGAATAACTTTATATTTGGCTTTTATTTATTATCTGATATTTACGTGTTTGAGCCTGATGTGCTAAATGTTACTTTTTACCATTTTGATATTGTTTGGACTGTATATAAACTGTTACGAAACCCTCTTCTCTCTGAGTCTTATAAATCATCTGGGACGTGTGCACTTCGTGTGGCTTCTTTTCTGTTTGAGTCATATCCCAATTTTAGAACGAGGTTCGGATAAGTTGCAAAGCCGGTGAAGCTTCATTATTCCCGGTACGCTGCCCCTCTCGGCTCGAGTTGTCCGTTTGGATAAGCTAGATCTAGAACACAACCCTAGGTTTAAACCTAGAATAACATAGCCTCATGCCGGATCCCTAGTAGGAGCGTTTGTTTGTATCATGTGCATTTGACTTTGGGGACTCAACACAGGGGTTGGGTCCGTCTAGGGCAGGTGTACCCAAAAATAAAAGACCATTTTGATGCATCTTATGTTCCATCTGATGCATTCTTCAAGGGTAAATAGGTCATTTTTTGGACTAATGATGATCGAGGGTAAATGAGAAATAAAATAGGGTGAAGTGTAAAAATGAAGCATGTAAGGCCCAATTATACTTTTCTTTGCAATATTTTTTTTTAAGAAAAAGACCCAAAAATGAAAATTTCAAAAAGGCTTTTCACTTTTCCATCTTTTTTCAAAAAAAAAAACAAAATATGTTTTCTCCAAATTAGTTAAATTTAATTACTTTTCATTATTTCTTGCATGTATCCAATCTGCCCGAACTATGCATATCTGATTCTCGTCTTTCGGGGCCGGATACGTAGGTAGCCCACATAGGGTTCGATCTTCTTAGTGAGTCTTAAGTTCTTGGCTTCGAGGTTCGTAGCCAAATCTTGCATCTCTAGCCACTTTTGGCCATATTGGCCGTTTTGCAAAATAAGGCTATTTTCGCAAAGTGGTTTGTTTAGTTGGGTCTGGAGAGTCTTCAATCCACAATTAGGTGTCTCTTTACTTTAAGGTCCGTCCTTATCGAATTTGCATGTCTATCCTTTTTTGGTCACATAGGTCGTTTTGTAAAATAGGGCTATTTTTACAAAAGTGGTTCAATTAACCCATATCTTTGAGTCCTAAGTCCACAACAAGGTTCCTCTCTATTTAAGGTCCATTCTTTTGATTTTGCAATGCTTAGCCATTTTATGTCCACATAGGCCATTTTTACAAAATTGGTCATTTTTGCAAAGTAATTTTTTCCATGTCTTAGAGGTCACTTTTGTTTAGTTTGCACTTCTAGCCGCCTTTTGGCCACATAAGCCATTTTGCAAAAATAGCTTCAATCGTATCCTGCATGTGTCCAATAGGAAGTTTTATTGTCTCACATAGTGTTCTAAGTTTTTAAATTTATTTGGTCTTATTTTTCTCATACATGTGTGGATCTACTTACCAGAGCTTGAGCATGACAGACGTCCTAGGACCATCCAGTTAGGATCACTACATTCAGGAGCTGGCTAAAGGAGACTTTTTATGTTTTGAGTCTGTTTTTTTTATGTTCTCTTGTGCTTTATAGGCATGTTCAGTAGTACGGATTCTTTTAGTTGGTGTAAGAGTTTGTCGTAGTATAGTTGAGTTTGTCAAGTCTTCTGTTATCGTATTTCATGTTTTATATTTGAAAATCGAAAAGAGTTGTAAATGAAAAATCCAATTTTTTTTCTTAGTTTATTTTTTCCATTACTTTTCCAGAACTACGCTTGGTATGATTCATGAGGGAAATGATACGTAGGCAACCTACATACGGTTTGATCGAATCATTGTTTAAAAAAAAGAAAAAGAAAAAGAAAAAGAAAAAGAAAAAAGGAAACAAAAAAAGAAGATGAAATTATGGGATGTGAGAAATGAGAGGAAAGAAAAGAGCGATAATCAGAAAGGAAAAAAAGAGGAAGGAAAATAAGCAAGCCAAGAAGTGCTAGAAATGAAAAGAAAATAGAAGATTCAAATGAAAGAATTGGGATGATTCCAAGTGACCTTGTGACCCTCGAAGTCATTCTTGAACCGCTAATTATTGTTAGGTACATTGCACGCAATGTGATACTTTTAGCTGTTAAATGCCCTGGCGCTAACATGATGACTTCATTTTGTTCCTATTTCTTATCCTCATTATAACAGAAGGGTGGTTGGTTTTTGGTTCTTAACCTGGTAACTCTTCCATACAACACAAGGTCAAAGAGCAAGGTAGCCATGGCTAGCAAAGACTTGGACACAAGTGTTATTGATCCGTCTAAGGAGATCATTGAATCAGAATCTGAGTTGAAAGAAGAGGTATTGAGGTTGAAAGGACAGATGGCCGAAATATATCTAGCCTGGATTGGTGGGTGTGCTTCACCATTGTTTCCCACTAACTACACTGAAAGCCTCGTCACCATTCTGCCACTGTCACAAACCCAAATTCCCGCTGCTGCTAATATCTCCCCATAACCTTTTCACACTCCACCCGCCAAAACTACCTCATATCCCGCTCCTCTAACCACCCATGCTTTTGTGGCTCCTCCACAAGCTACCCTTCTTTGATCCTCTAGCGAGACTGTGTTCAAAATCCCTGATACCCAACACTATGCTCCAGAACCAAGTTTCAAGGTCTCTAATCCATACTCTCACGCTCCTCATTTTGAGCTTCTCGGTGAAACTGAAAAGCCTGTTAAGACAGTGGAGTAAGATGAGATATACCGGAAAGTAGAAATCTTAGAGTAGTCTTTAAGAAACATGCAAGGGATATGGAGCCAAATGAGCATGTCTTACAAAGACTTATGCTTGTTTCCTGACATCCAACTGCCTGCTGGGTTTAAAATGCCAATGTTTGACTTGTATGACGGACATGGAGATCCCGTGGCCCATTTGAGAGGCTACTGCAATAAGATGAGAGACACCAGTGGGAAGGACAAATTATTAATGGCGTATTTCAGTCAGAGTCTGAGTGGGGCAGCTCTGGATTAGTACACCCGCCAAGATGCTAGTAGGTGGTACATATGGGATGATATGGCTCAAGCCTTTTCCAGGCACTTTCAATACAATATAGAAATTGTCCTGGATCACATGTCCCTCACCAAGATGGAAAAGAAGCCTAATGAAAGCTTTAGGGCATACGTGCTTAGATGGAGAGAGCAAGCTGCCCGAGTCAATCCCCCAATGGAAGAAGGCGAGGTGGTCGAGTATTCTTCAAGCTCAAGAGCCAACTTACTTTGGGCATTTGATCTCGGTTGTGGGTAAGCCTTTTAATGATGTAGTAAAAATGGGACAAAATGGTAGAAGATGGGTTGAAGTTGAGCAAGATCATGAGCTATTATGCTTTAAAAGCCACAATACAAGCAATTCAGAATGACACATGAAGCTTGCTGGGTCAGAAGGAACATGATGATGTTGCCATGGTTGTCTCAGGATCACGACAAGGTCTAATAGGTGCGCCTCACCAATATGCTCAGCCTCAACCCCAACCCCAAACCTATCCCCGAGCTCTATATAATCCATCCCAGTATTGTCCTCCGAACAATATTTGGTCATCTGTCCGACCACTGGGTCACTCCTCATGGCAAGCGCCAGCAACGCATAATGCACTTTTGACTTCACAGCATTTTTGAGCATCTAACAACCCTAGAAAACTGGGGCATGGAGGGGAACAAAGGCAAATAAATTGTTTCACGCCAATCAGAGAATTCTGCACAAGCCTGTTTGAAAAGTTAAAACATTCTGGCCTGATTGAGCTGCTCCTCAACTATACTCCAGACCCATATCCAAAAGGTTTTGATCCTATTGTACGGTGCATGTACCACTCCAATGTCCAAGGGCATAACATTGAAGATTGTCGTGCTTTGAAAAGGGAAATAGAAAGAATGATTCAAGAAGGGATAATTGTGATCTAGAACAGTGACACCCGGAATATCGCGTAGAATCCTTTACCCACACGTGATGATGCACACTTTGTGGGGATGATGCATGGTGATAGGGAGTATGAGAATCCTCTTGGGAACTTGCTGACTGAAGTTAATAATATTGAAATTGGTAATATTGATGTGGATCTCAGTAGCTAAGATGTTGAGCTTAGTGATTGGAAAGATGCTCATTTCTTGGTTAGACAAAAAGAAGTCTTGGTGGCTTATTTTGTTGTCATTTCTGGTGTCCAGGTTATTTTAGGGTTGTAATCCGGATATTGTCTTGTGACTCAAACTCTTCTATCCTTTTATTTTTCCTAGTTCCTTTAGTCGTAGTAACTCATTTAGTGTTATCTAGGTTTGTTCTAGGGTTGTAACCCCAATTTATTTTGCTTGTTTTGTTGTTCAAACCCTTTCACCGTCTGTCAAATGTAATTTTCTATTTTCTCTTATTTCTAGTCATTTTTAGTTCCCTTTTCCTATTATAGTTCTTTTTATGATAGCTCTAGTGACATGACATGTACGCATAATTCTAGGTCTGGTGTTAAAAATTAGTCTAATTATGAAGCAACGAAACAATTTTGAAGATGATAGGGACGTTTGAGGGAAATAAGTACAGATTTAGACATTTTGAGATCATTTAAAGTCCGAACTGTGTGAAACTGGAGCAGATAATTTGGGAAATTAATAGGATGACAAGAATTCATCAAAGGAGAGTGTATCCCTGACAATTTGAAGCGAGCAACTTTGAGTTCAAGTGCATCCAAGTAACAAGATAAAGCCAAGGGATTTTTCTCACTATGAAGAAAAATTACCCAACAAGAGTTCTGTACTTGACAACGCACTAAAAAGTGAAAGGTATATTAGTGATATCAATGTTGAAACTGCAAAATAAATATTGTGCATGATCTTCAATTTTCATCCTCGAGTTGCATGTGTTGTACTTGGCATTTTCAGGGATTGGGAGGTCCTCTTTTAGCTACCCAAACACTTTATACCCTTGGATACCCTTTGAGCCTATACTGATTTCTTTGACCTCCCCTATTTTGGAATCAAGTTAGAGTCATACGAAAAAAAAAAGGTTCATGTCCCCATATGTTTATTTTAGAAAGTTCATTCCAAAAAGAAAAGTCAAAAAAAAAAAGAAAAAGAAAAATAGAGATAAAGGAAAAAAAGAGAGAGATAAAGAATAAAAAGAAAAAGAAAAATAAGAGAAATAAAAAGGAAAAATTATAGCAACAAAAAAATAAGAGTTAGTTGTGAACTACGTTCGACCTGATTCTTATCACTACAAAATACGTAGGCTGCCTTAAGGTTCGGTTGCACCAAATAAAATATTTCATAATCCTATGAAGTCGAGAGTGGGGTAGTCTTTCTTAGAAATTCCATCTCAAAAAGAAAAGGAAAAAAAAAGAGAATCAAATTCCCTTGTTTTAGAAATTGGGGCAAAGTTTTAGAAGGGATTCCAAAAGTTGTAAATAAAGTAACCCATTGTCTTAGTTATTTTGAGCCTTTATGATATCCTTTCTTTCTAACCCTGTCCAAAAGCCACATTACCGTCCAAAAAAGACCTCCCAGATAATCTTTGAGAGTGCCGAGCTAGATATACCAAGAGCATATGATGTTTTTACTATGATCAATGCCTTGGCATCTACAGAATCAGAGGAAAAAAAACAAAATGAGAGAGTCTTTTTGGTGAAAACCTTTACAAGGACCATAAGGTGACAGTAAGTTGAGAGAAAGAACAAAATGAGAGAGGCTTGATGATGAAAACCCTTCAGGCACTACAAGTTGAATAAGGACCGTGAATCAGATAGGATAATCGGAGCATTGAAGCCCAGTTTCACGGAAAAAAGATACAACAAGAGTTGAACATTATACTTGCTTGAGAGATTACGCCACTTAATTCAAATGTGCATGTCATGGTCATTAGAGTTTGTATCCACACCTGATAAGTTTCTACTTTGTAATTTTCTTGTTAGGTATTATCTATTTCCATTGTCCCTTGCTCTGTTCCTTTTGTTTTGTTTACTTCCTCTTCTTGAGTTTGTTTGGTCACAACAAGTGAGAAATAATATCAAAATTTGCTACCAGCTTTCTAATTGCACAAAACGGAATCTGGCTAGCACATCAAAGTGGCATAAGTCAGGAAAGAACAGTATGCACACTGAGTTGGTAACAATCAACGTGCTTTGGGATTCATGTGAAATGCAAAGGTTCGGTAAATGTCAAAATGCAACAGATAGAGGATATTGGGCTCGAATGGATCATAGGTGTTTTCTGTGATAAGGGTTGAAAGAAAATGGTTAGCCGATAACAGGCAATGTCTTCCAAGTTGAAATCAAAGTTATCATGGCAAGTGTAAAAGAAGGCACCTTCAAGGTCAAGGCCACAAACTAACCACCGTGTTTTAAACTCACAAGTTTTCTTTGTCTGAAATAGGAATGAAAGCTATGTTACTATCAAAGCTTGGAAGCTTGAATTTTTCAGGTGTAATGCCACAATTCTGCTTACGAAAAGGCTATTGAGAAGATCACACATCACCCCTAGGAGATGCACTTCCTAGTCTGGATTTTCAAGTTATATTTTTGTTTAGGAGACGCACTTCCTAAATTGAGATTCCACCCCTAGGAGATGCACTTCCTAGTTTTGGTCATTTGAATTCATCCCTAGGAGACACACGTCCTAGTTGGAGTCATTGAAGTTTCACCCCTAGGAGACGCACTTCCTAGCCTGGGTCTTTCAGGATATACTTTTAGAAGACACACTTCCTGAATTGAGATTTCACCTATAGGAGACGCACTTTCTAGTTTGGGTCATTTAAGTTCATCCCTAGGAGACGCATTTCCTAGTTTAAGTCATTGAAGTTTCATCGTAGGAGACGCACTTCCTAATCAAGGTCTTCCAAGTTATTCTTTTAGGAGACGCACTTCCTAAATTGAGATTTCACCCCTAGGAGACGCACTTCCTAGTTTGGGTCATTTAAGTTTATTCCTAGGAGACAAACTTCCTAGTTTGAGTCATTGAAGTTTTGCTCCTAGGAGATGCACTTCCTAGTCTGGGTTTTTCAGGATATACTTTTAGGAGACGCACTTCCTAAATTGAGATTTTACCCTTAGGAGACGCGCTTCGTAGTTTGGGTCATTTAAGTTCATTCCTAAGAGACACACTTCCTAGTTTGAGTCGTTGACTTTTCGCCCCTAAGAGACGCATTTCCCAATATGGGTCTTTCAGGATACACTTTTAGGAGACGCACTTCCTAAATTGAGGTTTCGCCCCTAGGATACACACTTCCTAGTCTGGGTCTTTCAAGTTATATTTTTGTTTTTAGGAGACGCACTTCCGAGTTTTGGTCATGTAAGTTCGTTCCTAGGATGCACTTCCTAGTTTGAGTCATTGAAGTTTTACCTGTAGGAGTCCTAATCTGGGTCTTTCAAGTTATGTTTTTGTTTTAGGAGATCACTTCCTAAATTGAGATTTTACCCCTATGAGACACACTTCCTGGTTTTGATTCATTCAAGTTTTACCCCTAGGAGATGCACTTCCTAGTTTGAGTCATTCAGGTTTTATTTTTTAGCAGACACATTTGCTAGTCAAAGTTTCTTGGTTTTACTCACAGGAGGCGCACATCCTAGTCAAGTCTTTAGTTTGCTCTCATCATTGCATCACTAGCATAAGTGGTTTATAGTTTTTCTAACAACTCACAAATCTTCCTAGTCCAAACTAGGGCAGAAATTTTTGTTTGTTTTGTTGTTTTGATTGCAAGCACCAACCTGGAGAATAAGGGAATTCGTTTCGGAATTATTTCAAGTTTCAAGTCAGTAGCAGGTGCCCACCTGGAGAACAAGGGAAGTCATTTTAGAATTCAACTGAAGTTAGAAGTAGCAGAAGCTTGCGGCAAGAATGTGGGTCGTTAGTCCGAGATGACCAGCCGAAGTAGTCTCAATCCAGAATAAAAAAGAAAAAACAAAAAAAAGAAGAAAAAAAAGGAAGTGAATCCAAAATGCAGAAGCAGAGACGAGAGGTGGATTGCTCAAGACATGACTGAAGTCACGAGCATGGTGTATCCAATTTTGATCCGAAGAAGTTGTGGAAGAATGAATCAGCACCTGCAGCTAGCAAACATTAAGGTTCAAATCAAAAGTCTGCATGAAGAACCATTCAAGACTCAAGATCAAGCTTCGGAAGACTTATAGATAGGAATCTTGTAACTAATTAGCTGATAGGTTTGTTTAGTTCTTTTAGATTTTGATTTTGATGTAATAACAGGATCGTAGATCGAAACCTCGATGGCACCTCAATCAGCTCTCCACCTCAGTATACTCCGTCACTGTTCCTACTTCTGAACTACACGTGGTCTGATTCCTTTATAACCAAGGATATGTAGGCAGCTCAGATACCAGAGCTTGGTTACATTCTCCTCTCTTTTAGTTTTTGGTCTCTCTAAATAAGGGACTGGTAAAAAAATATGTCTCATCGTTTTTTGTCTGAAAATACTTCGTGTTTCTAGTCAAAGCGGGGTAGTTGTAGACATGTACTTTTTGACCCTTCCTGAGATTTTACACATTTTAGCGTTCAAATATTTAGTTTAGGTCTAATATGGCTATTTTAACTAGGTTTGACTCTTTCACTTTATTTTATCACAAAGTAAAAATACCAAAAAATAGTTTTGTTTTAACGGTTATTTTTATTGTTAATAGTCATTTCTACTTATGTAGGATTACTTAGTAAATGGTGTAGTATTTTTAGTCTTATTTTAGAAGAAAGAGTATGAAATTTGAGGCTAATTTTGTTTGGTATTAATTGAAGAGGTCCAATGAGTTGGCCCAATTTTAAAGCCCAAACCCAAAGACTCAGTCCCCCTACTTGTTATACACCCTAACACACAAAACAACTTAGAGATAGACATTAAAAATAAACCTACATATGCCTAGCAAAAAAGAGAAGGAGAAGCCATTTTCTGATCATGAATACACATAGCCTAAGCACCCCTTATTCGTCCTTCTTCACAACCTAACACAAACTCTAGATAAAAAAAACTCAAGCCGTTTCTGATCTTAAAGAGGCACACTCTTGATATAATCTTGAACCCCATAACCCTAAGACCATCATATTTCTCAACCTAACGCCACCCTCTCTCGCCCGAGAACTAGTCCCGCCGTTACCCCTCCTATTCAAACAAAAGAACAGACAAACCTAACCCTACACGACCTAAGCAGGGAGATGAACAACAGAAGAAAAAAACACCCTAGACTTAAAGACCCTTCTATAGTCCGTGTTGCATCTGGATCTCCCATCAAACCAGCGACCAAACGAACACAAACCATCCACCCTCGCCATCGTCTCTTAACAGCCGGTGTCCAAGTCGTAAAACCACCCAGAAAATAGTTGCACTAACAGCCTCACGCCTCTCTCCCTTTTCTTCACACACGTAATTTCACACCAACGACCACCAGCGACTATCTTTAGTCCAAAACGAGAGCAACAACAGTGAGGAAAAGTTTCTTCTTTCTCTTCTCGTGTATTTGATTTTTGTCAGAAAATAGAGGTTCGCAATATGTACGACAATCGTGACTTCTTTCGTAAGATAATTCCATAAATAATTAAAAGCGGTTTTAAAAGGTTAAAAAATGCACAATAGGTTCTAAATATGTGATTTTTCATATAATTAGGCCAATGATTAATAGTTGAGCGACCGTGCTAAAACTACAGAACCCGAGAATGCCTAACACCTTCTCCCTGGTTAACAGAATTTCTTACCCGAATTTTTGTGTTCGCTGATCATAAATAAGAGTCAAACTTCCTCGATTTAGGATTTTAAACTGGTGACTTGGGACACCATAAGTTATCCCAAGTGGCGACTCTGAAGTTAAATATAAAAATAATCTCGTTTCGATTATTGTCACTTTAATAGGAAAAACTCCCTTATACCCCCTTCCGGATAGAAAAAGGAGGTGTGACAGTCCTGGGAATCCTCTGAAGATGTACCTCTATATGTGGTAGTAAAAATCTTAGTGAACCTGTCCAGTCTCCATAAGGCATTAGCAAACATAGCTGATCCATCACCGGTCTGTGCCACAACACCTGGCTGAACTACCCCAACTGGCCGAGCTGCTGGTGTCTAAAGTTGGGGAGCCATCTGCTCCAGAGTGCGAGTAGAAGGAGTCTAGGCTCCTCCTCAAGCCTGAGAGACATTTGGTGCTACAGGGAATATGCCTGCCTGAGTGACGCTCTCCATAAGGCCCACTATACGGACTAGAGCATCCTGGAGTACCAGGGTGGCAATGAACCCCTCTGGGACCTGAGCTGGCCCTGCTGGAACTGTCTAGGCAAGAACCTCCTCCTAAAACTCTACCTGAGGCTCCGCCGCTGGTGGTGGTGCTGCTGCTCGAGCTCTGGCCTGAGCCCTACATTTGCCTCGGCCTCTAGCACGGCCTCGACCTTTACCCCTAACAGATCTTCTACTGGGGGCTCGGGCTGCTAATCAGCGGATGAAGAGGCATGTGTTCTCACCATCTGCGAAAGAACAAAGTATACGTTCAATTAGCATTGAGAAGTCAAATCGCACGACATAGAAGAATAGATGTGAAGTTATTCCTAAACTCTGTGGCCTCTAGGAGATAAGTGCAGGCATCTCTGCTCCGATCCCTCAGACTCTACCTAGCTTGTTTGTGAATTGTGAGACCTAGGCAACCTAGTGCTCTGATACCAACTTGTCACGACCTAGATCTTCCACCGCCGGGATTGTCATGGAGCCTACTCGTAAAATCTAGGCAAGACAACTTCTATGATTTTAACACATTAGCAATAACTCAAACAGATATAAATAGTAACTAAAACTAAGTAGATATTGAGTGCGAAAATGTTATAACAATTCACAATACTCCAATACACGTCTACCCCGAGAATCTGGTGTCACAATTTCACAAACATCTACAAATTTCTACAAACACTAGTTTAGAAAGAAAAGTACAACTATTCCCAAAATGAAAAGAGACATCAGAAAGCTAAAACAGGGAAATGGGACTTTAGGCTCTACAGATGCCAACAGATCTACCTTGGTCTCCTTGGACTGAAGGCAGCTACCTCAAGCTACTCACAAGGTCCGGCACCGAAATCTGCACAAAAGAGTGCAGAGTGCAGTATCAGTACAACCTACCTCATGTACTGATTAGTGTCGAGCCTAACCTCGGCGAAGTAGTGACGAGGCTAGAACACGACAACCATATAAACTCGTGCAGTTAGATCATATATAAACAGAACAATAATAATAGGAAATAACAAATAAAGATGGGAATGGGACATGTTGCAAGGAATATTAAATTCTAACAATAAACCAATAGAGAAGCATAATGAACATCATATTTGTATCAACAAGAATAATCAAACAGTACCACGTGCACGACATCACCCTTCGTGCTTTTACTCTCGTTTTCACCATATGAAACAACAAAAACGTCACGGCATCACCCTTCGTGCATTACCTCTCATAATTATGGCACGGCATCACCCTTCGTGCATTAACTCTCAAAATATTGGCACGACATCTCCCTTTGTGATTAGCTCTCAAATCATGGGACTACACCACCCTTTGTGCATTAACACTTACAATATCGTGCACGACATCACCCTTCATGCTTTACACTCTTCCTCACCCAAATGATAGAAACAATACATCCCGGCAAGGGAATCAACAACATAAACAATAACATCCCGCCAAGGGAATCAACTATAACCAATCTCGTTTCAACAGTTATTTCACAAAATAAATCCCAACTTGAGCCAATACTCAACAATGGACAATTACCCAGAAACTTTCATAAGTCTTGTTCAACAGTGATAATCATTAATTTAAGCATGGACGATACATATTAGAGTCACAACAGTCATGGTATAAGACTCACGGGCATGCTTGACACCAATGTATAGATACTAGTCACTACACCTATATGTCGTACTCAACACTAACACGTAGCAAATAAGACCACAACTCCTATTCCCTCAAGCTAATGTTAGACCAAATATTTACCTCAATTCCACGGACAAAATCAAGCCTCAAATACTTCTTAACCTTTCGGTTCCACTTTTAATCCGCTTGTATCTAGTCATAATTTACTTAATAACATTAATAAATTCTTAATAAACCAATTCTAATACATGAATATAGATTTCTCAATGTTTTTCTCTTAAAGTCAAAAATCAACCCCAGGCCTACTTAGTCAAAACTCAAAGTTCGAATCAAAACCTGATTACCCATTCACCCACGAACTCAAATATGTAATTGGTTTTGAAATCCGACCTCAAATTTAGGTCCAAATCCCCAAAATTTGAAAATTCTAATTTCTACCCAAAACACCTAATTTTTCATGAAAACCCTAGATTTGAAGTGAAATCATGTAAAAAGATGAATTAGATTGAAGAATATGAGTTATAAATCACTTACCTATGATTTGGAGAAATTTGGGTCTTTGAAAAATTGCCTAGGGATGTTTAGGGTTTGAGAGAATTTGAAAAACGATGAAAATACCATCTGAAATAACAACTAAGACTAAGATATGATATGAATTCTTGAATATGACTGAGTACGAAATATCAGTAAAATCAGTAAGATGACAGCAAGAAATAACCACTATGGGTCCCAACAGTATTGGCATAAAGCCTAAACATGATATCAAGCATGATTGACAGCTCAATTACTTTATCACATGGTGAAAACACGGATATCAACAAGATAGGACCACTATACTGTACCATGAAAATAACAGAGTCACAATTCATATGCACGCCCATTATCTAGCATGTGCGTACCAATTACATAACACGTAATTCGAGGTTTCATACCCCCAGCACTTAGTTTAGAAGTGTTACTTACCTCGAACAAGCCAATTCCAATACCGAAAAAGCTTAGTGATGCTCCTAAAATGCCATCTCGTGCGTACTGACCTCCGAATGACTCAGAACTAGCCAAAGCAACTCAAATATATCAAATAAAGCCCAAGAAAACAATTCCTAATGATAAAGATCGAATCCTTAATCAAAATCCAAAACCACACAAAAGTCACACCCGAGTCCACACCTTGGAACCCAAAAAAAAACTTACTCAATTCGACAAACCATTTAGTTACGATTCCAACCATACTGGTTTCATTCAAATCTGACTCCGAATCAATGTTCAAAACTCAAAAATTCACACTATGAAACTTAGGCCAAAACCCCAAATTTCCTCTTTAAATTCATCAACCAATTGCTAAAAATAAGATGGATTCATAAAATGTAATCATTATCGAGTGTAGAATACTTACCCCAATCCTTGTGATGAAAATCGCTCCATTCCGTAGTCTATAGCTGTCACGACCCAAATTTTTCACCATCGGGAGTGGTGATAGCGCCTACTGTCGGAGCTAGGCAAGCCAAGCATTAAAACCTTTTCGGATAGCATCACAATAGTAATAACAATAATAGACCTTTAAATAAGAGCGGAAGTCTTTTATAACATAAATAACTGAAAACCCAGAATGCGGAAGCTTAACATTTCACTACCCAAGACTGGAGTCGCTATCTCACGAACTACTAATGAATGCTACAAACAAGTCTGAATAGAAAAATACACAGTGTCTGTCTCGGTACAATGAAAACAAACAGAAGATATAGAAAGGGACTCCGGCCTGCGAACGCCAGCTAGGCTACCTCGTAGTCCCTGGACTGAAGTCAGCTCCCACTCAATGTGTTACTGCTGTGGTCCAAAAGATGCTCCGGTACCGTGATCTGTGCAAAAGCACAGAAGTGTAGCATCAGCACAACCGACCCCATGTGCTGGTAAGTGCCTGGCCTAACCCCGACGAAGTAGTGACGAGGCTAGACAGGACTACCAAATCAACCTGTGCAGTTCAATATATATATGTGCAATAAAAGGAAAGAATACCAAAACTAAACAGTTAAAAGGAGGGAAGCATGCTATGGGGGAGTACAATCCGGATATAAAAGTGATCAACTTAAATAAGAAACAGGGCACAAAAATAATTAACAAAGAACAGGAAATCCAACAGTTGCACGACATCAACCTTCGTGCTTTTACTCTTATCCTCACCTAAGGCAATCAAATAAAATGCACGGCATCACCCTTCGTGCTTTTCCTCACATAACTCTCATTTAATGGCACGGAATGATCCTTCATGCAATTATAGTCAAATCAGAGCACAGAATGTCCCTTCGTGCATAAATAATCAAAACATGGCACGGAATGACCCTTCGTGCAAATATAATCAAAACATAGCATGAAATGACCCTTCATATAAATATAATCAAAATATGGCACAGAATGACCCTTCGTGCATTATCACTCTTCCTCACCCAAACAGCAACCACAACCAAACGGGCGAGGGAATAAACAATAATAAGAATATGTCCCAGTAAGGGAAAACACAATTAAACAACTAAATCCCGATAAGGGAGCAATAATAATAACTTTCACATCCCGACAAGGGAGATAATCAATATACTCAAACCATCCCGGCAAGGGATTAATCACACCTCTTTCCATTTCTTTCATTTCTTATTCAATAGTATTTTTTTATCGTCCGAGCCAACGCTCCAAAGAATTCACAATTCACAATTAAATCCTTATACTCTTCACATTAGGTAGAAATCATTAATTTAGCCTGGAAGAGTCCCAAAATATACCAAAATAAGCACAACAAAGACCCACGGTCATGCTAGACACTGGTGTATAGATACTCGTCACCATGCCTATACACCGTACTCAATCATTTAGCAATTAGCAATTAATAACACTCTAATCCTATTCTCTCAAGCCAAAGTTAGATCAAACACTTACCTCGGTCCAAAGAATAGCAATCAACTCTCCAATACCGCCTTTCCTCTATAATCCGACTCCAAAACAATGGTAACTAGGCATAATTAATTCAATAATATCAATAAAGGCTCAACAACATAATCCCATAGCCTAGAAATGAGTTTTCTAGCATTCTTCCAAAAATACCAAAATTCGACACCGGACCCACATGGTCCAAACACGAGGCTCGGACCAAAACCCAATCACCCATAACCCCACGAGTTCAAATATGCAATTTGTTTTAAGATTCGATCCCAAATTGAGGTTGAATCACCCTAAATTCTCTAAACCCTAACTCTACCCAAAACCCTTAATTTCTACTTTGATTTCATAATTTAGGCTTAGAAACTTGCTAATTAATGAAGGAAAATGAAGAAAATGAGTGGGGAATTACTTACCCAAGTGGTCTTGAAGAATAGGGGCTTTAATGGCTTCCTAAAGCTTGGGGAGAAGAGAGCTCGTGAGAAAATTGGATAAATCCCGTAGGTTCTGATTTTGGAATTTTAAAATTATAACTGGGCATTTTTTTGTTCTATGCGTTCGCGACCAAGGGGGCCGCGTTCGCGAAGAAGGGGGCTGGGGAAACATCGCGTTCACGATAGGGGAACGCGAACGCCTAGAGTAAAGTATTCGGGATCTGGGATCTAGGCCTACGCGAACGCGTGAGAAGACACATGAACGCGTTGAAGGAAGCAACAAAGCTTCGCGATCGCGATGACCTGAACGAGAACGCGAAGGTTTAAGGGAGTAAAGCTATGCGAACGCGAAGACAACACTGCAAATGCGAAGAAGGATTTTACTGTTCACCTGTTGCAGAAAATCTGCAATTCCACTAAGTGCAAAACCACCCCGAACCACCTCCGGATCACTCCCGAGCCCTCGGGGCTCCTAATTAAACATGCACACTAACTCAACAACCTCATACGGACTTACTCGAGCGATCAAATCGCCAAAATAACATCAAAATCAATGAGTCAAGTCTCAAAATTATCATTTTCATTTCAAACTTCTTAAATTTCTATCTTTAGATAATTAGGTCCGAAACACGTCAAATGACGTCCGATTTCGACCAACTTCACAAAAAGCACTTAACACATATTTAAGACTTGTACCGGGCGCCGGAACCAAAATACGGGCCCGATACCAATGTTTTCTAACTAATTTTCATTTCAAATTTTCATATCATTTTCAGAAAAATAATTTCTTTCAAAAATTCATTTCTCGGGCTCAGGACCTCGGGTTTCGATTCCGGAAATACGCCCGAGTCTATATTTTTCTACAGATCCTCTGGGACCGTCACATCACGGGTCCGGGTCCGTTTACCCAAAACGTTGACCAAAGTCAACTTTAATTATATTAATATCAAAATTCTTCAAATTTTTCACAGATTTTACATATTTCAACATAAAAGCTTTCCGGCTACGCGCCCGGACGGCATACGCAAATCGAGGCAAGTAAAAATAAGGTTTTCAAGGCCTCGGAAGTACGGAACGAATGAGAAAACAGGTGATGACCCTTTGGGTTGTCACAATAGCTCAATATGTGATAAAGATGACCAACTCTCGAACTTATAACATTCTGCCCAGCGACTCTGTATTTGCAGACAAATAGTCACATCTGCGACCACCGCTTTTGCGGTAAAATTTCGCTTCTGCAAAACAGCCTGACCCAGCAATACCCGCACCTGCGGTCTTTAAGCCGCTTCTACGATCGCGCTTCTGCGCACTTGAACTGCATAGCGCACTTGAACTGCATCTACGGTTGCACAGGTGCGTCCAAGCACCCGCACCTGCGATCTTCACGCCCAGTTCCCCTTCACACTTTTGCGATGACACTGCCGCTTTTGCGGCTCTGCATCTGCGCCCAACACTCCGCAGGTGCGGTCACACCAGAACCAGAAATCTTCAGCAATGCAACATGAAATGGAAATGATCCGAACCTCGTCCGAAACTCACTCGAGCCACTCGGGACCCCATCCAAATAAACCGACAAGTCCCATAACATAATACAGACCCGCTCGAGGCCTCAAAACACACATAATAACATCGAAATGACAAATCGCACCTCAATTTAAAATCAATGAACTTTGAAACTTTAAACTTCACAACTGATGCCGAAACCTATCAAATCACGTCCGATTGAACTCAAATTTTGCACAGAAGTCCCAAATGACATATCGAAGACATTCCAATTCTCGAAACAAAAATTCGAATCCGATTCAAAAAGTCAACTCCCGGTCAAATTTTTCAAAAATCCAATTTTTGCCGTTTCAAGCCAGATTCAATTACGGACCTTCAAGTCACAATCTTGACATGCTCCTAAGTCCAAAATCACCTAACGAAGCTAATAGAACCATCAAAACTCAATCCGAGGTCATATACTAAAAAGTCAAACTTGGTCACCTCTTTCAAATTTAAAGTTTCTTAGTTGAGAATCTTTCTTTCAAATCAATTCCAAATAACCTGAAAATCAAAAACGAGGATTCACATAAGTTATAATACATCATACGGATCTATTCATGCCCGTAAACTACCGAACAAAGTGTAAATGCTCAAAACAACCGGTCGAGTCGTTACATTGCACTTGGCCTGATATTGCATACACAGTAGGAGTACTTAGCAGATTTACATGCAAGGCAGTAATGAACATTGGTATGTCATATTAGTTGAAACAAATATTCATTGTATCTAGAACAACACAATTGAGATAAAATATGCAAGAAACAATGGCAAATTATAATTGGAACAAATAAATCATTAGATTTGATTATGTGGCAATTAATATTTGAAAAAATCCCCACTTGAAAGCTGATTTCTCGATTTTTCATCCCTTCCACGCGCATAAAAGAGAGTGTATTCACTCTCTTTGCCATATCATCATCTAGGGGGTCGAGGCTATCAATTTTTAAGTTTTTTTTTTGGGGGGGGGAGGTATTAGAGACCACGTAAAGTTTAAGGAGAAACTAAACAAAAGTTGTCAAGGTCCCGAATATATATATATATATATATATATATATATATATATATATACACATAGAAAATACAAGTTAAACCTTTGTTTCTCAAACAACTAAAAATTATTTTAAGGTTTCTACCCCAGAATATCTGGGTTTTCCCCTTTTTCTCGGAGAAGCAAAAGGTAGAAATTTCTTAAGATAGATGAAGCTATTTAATTCGAATTTTCCCTAAAGTATTATAATTTAAAGGTAAAGAAAGAAATTTGTACTTAGTGGTAGGTAATTGGATGAAGATGTCTTGCCGATACATGACTTCCTAATACATTTATGATTTATTTACGACATGTGACCAGTAAATGATATGCACTAGGTCACGTCAAAGGTCACCAGTTATGAAAAAGGTAGGCAAGGATTTTAAATGGACGTTATGATTTGAATTAATGGGTCAGATTAGTGAATAATGGATACCAAATAATTATACAAATAGAAATAAGAGTAATCTGAATTCTGAAAAATAGAAAGTCATAACAACAACAAATTCGCTAATCAGAGACAACATGAGTGTAAATTTGTGATATGCCTTACCAGTGCCGGCTCTTGGGCAAGGTTAATGACAAGCGCTTTAGGTCCCGAAATTTTTGGGATCCCATTTTTTATTGATAGTAGGTTAATGAATTAAATCTTTTAAAAAATATTGAATATTTTAAAATAAAAAAGTACAAGTCTTTAAAAGAAAGGAGAAGAAATTAAGATTACTAGGTGATGATAATCTATTTATATCTATCTATCTATATCTATATTTATTATAAAAGCATGAATACAATATTGGTTGACCAAAATAGCCTTAAAATATAAAAAATAAAAGATTATTTGGGTAAAACATCATAGAAATAGAATTCTAATTAAGTACTACCTTTAGATTTTGTTGCCTAAATATCTGCTACTAATTATTTACTTGGATTAGAAAAGCACGTCAACAAAACCCATTCCTCATCCGACGGAATTTATACAATCTCAAGTTTCTTTCATTTTTTATTCATAATACCAAATGTTATTTTCTTTTTGCAAATCTTTCATGAAAAATAATAAAAAGTAATAGGAGAAGAGAATATAGCCCAACAATAGATTTATTCATTACACTGCGTAAATTCACTATTTTTTAAGTATAATAATAATATTCTATAATAAATAAAACTATAATATAAAATCAACTATTAATGAAATATTAAAATTTGTACCGGAATGAATCCTTCTCTTATTATAATAAGAGTTCAATTTTAGCTATTTAGCTATTTGAAATTGAAATGTTACGTCACGCGAGTTTGAAGTTTCAAATACATACCAAAAACTTACAAGAAAATGACACAACTAGAAATAGTATATGTTAGGATGCACTTAATTTTATTCTTTTAACAAAATTCAAACTATGAAATAATTTTGAAAATTAATATTTGATGTGAAAAAATTTGCGAGCAGTAGGATCTCTGGACCTACGCTTGATTTGTAATTGTGAACTAACTACAGACTGTGAATAACGTATGTTATTGCATGATATGCTCGAATTAAGATGTTTAAAGTCTTTAAAAATCCAATTAAGATGACTTTACATCACTAAATATTTTTAATTTACTGGGAATATTAATTTAAGGGAGACGAAAATTACAAAAGAGTTAGGAGCATTATTAAACTAATTAATATAGGAAGCATTATAAATTTTTGAGTGGAGTCTAGGAGTCCATTTTAAATTATCGAATAATTATTCTTACACGCACTTAAAAGAGTTTATAAGAACACCAAGTATTAGCATGCTGAATAAATTAAAGTGATCAAAAGTTCCAACATATTAAGTGAGCCATTTAGTGTGTATACACAAACTTCTAACAATTAAAATTGGGTTTTAATAAATATAAAGTGGAATCATAAAGCAGAATTATTATTATAGGAATCAAGCATGTAATCTTGTAGTTGGGACTTTGATGTCATTACAATGTTGCTTCAACCGAATTGAGAAAATAGATATCATCATTACCTTTTTTTTTTGTGCAAATCATTACCTAAATATACATACAAGAGTAATTAGAGTTTATTTTTCAAAGAAGACAAATATATGAAAAAAATAAGTTCAAAATTTGGCATGCATTAGCTACCATAAAGAATTATAAAAATGAGATAATTTGACTTGTATCGATTTCATCTTTTCTAAATTCATTAAAGATTAAAGAACTTAATATCAAGAGCAAAAGAGAAAGGAAAAAATAGATAAGAAGAATGAGGACGAGAATGAGAGAAATTAGTGGTAATCAAATAATTAAACGGAAAAGGGTTCAAAATGCCCCTTAACTATCGAAAAAGATTCAAAAATATCCTTCATCCATCTATTGGACTAAAAATACTCCTTCATCTACCTTTTTGGTTCACTTATGCCCTTTGATCGTTAGGTCAATGCTGAATTAAAAATAATTATTATTCTTTTTGTAAAACCTAAAAAAAAATTACAAGGTATTTTAGCTTTTTAAACTAATGCACCAGTAGTCCTCTAATTTAGTAAAGTTTTCTCTTCTTTTTTTTGTCAGTTCTTACAAAAAAAAAAAAAATTCTTCATTTTTCAGTCTTTTAAAGCATTTTATTTTTTGTAAAAACTGAAAAAAAATTGTAAAAACACAAAACAATGTTTTTAATAAAAACAAATTCATTTTTTAAAACTGAAAAAAAAATCAGCAAAATATTTTCGTTTTTAAAAAATATATATATTTTTTAATTTTTTTTCACTTGTTTTAAAAAATCAAAATATTTTTTCTTTAAAATGAAACTAAAAAACGAAATGTTTTAAAAAACTGAAAAAAATATTTTTCAAAAATAAAAATATTTTTTTTTGTTTTTAAAAAACGAAATTCTTTTATTACAAACATTTTTTTCTTAGTTTTTACAAAAAAAATGCTTTAAAAAAACTGTAAAAACAAAAAATAATGTTTTTAATAAAATATTAAAACTGAAAAAAATTCAATAAAATATTTTTGTTTTTGAACAATATTTTTTTTTATTTTTTTTAGTTTTTTAAAAAAATCAAAATATTTTTTCTTTAAAAAAACTAAAAAACAAAATGCTTTTAAAAAACTGAAAATAATGAAAAAAATATTTTAAAAAAATGAAAACATTTTATCAAAAAAAATTTTTTTCCAGTTTTTTCATAAAGAAAAATGCTTTAAAACCGAAAAAAATAATAAATGTTTTTTTTGTAAAAACTGCAAAAAATAAAATAAGAAGACTTTACTAAATTAGTGGACTAGTGGTGCATTAGTTTAAAAAAATGAAAATATTTTTTCTTTTAGGTTTACAAAAAGAATAATTATTATTTTTAATTTAGCATTGACCTTTAACAGTCAAAGGGCATAAAGTAACCAAAAAAGTGGATTGGGGAGGGTGGGGAGGAATATTTTTAATCCGATAAGTGGATGAAGGGTATTCTAAAATCTTTTCCAATAATTTAGGGGCATTTTGAATCCTTTACCGTATAACTAAATGATTGTGATTGAAAACAAGAAGATAGACTACAAGGTTACACGCATTGTTGAAATGCTCTCTTTGTGTATTTATTGATATATTCATAGATTAAAACTTCTTCTCATTTCTATCGCAAAAGGCCACAATAACAAGCATGTTTTTATAGTTCAATCTGCAAAGTTTTCTCATATGCCCATAGAAATATTTCTTGGTTCATTAAATAAATAAATAAATAAATTTCATGAAATATATATATATATATATATATATATATTTCATGAAATTTATTTATTTATTTATTTAATGAACCAAGAAATATTTCTATGGGCATATGAGAAAACTTTGCAGATTGAACTATAAAAACATGCTTGTTATTGTGGCCTTTTGCGATAGAAATGAGAAGAAGTTTTAATCTATGAATATATCAATAAATACACAAAGAGAGCATTTCAACAATGCGTGTAACCTTGTAGTCTATCTTCT
>MU709949.1:68436-113232 GCA_026770625.1 Nicotiana glauca
ATTTAGAAAAGTTGACATCTTTAATATCTTCATAAGATATGGATTTCATGAAATTAATGTTATTTATTATTAGTGGTGTCTATTTTATTGTATACTTTTAAATTTATTCTCTTACTCTACTTTTTATTTTATTTCTAAATATTTCTCTTTAAAAATGCAGGGTAAGGCTGTGTACGATAGACCCTTGTGATCCTGCCCTTCCCCGAACTCAGCGTATGGCGCAAGCTTAGTGCACTTGGTAGTCCTTTTTTTTTTTCCTCTTCTTAGTCGGAGAGTTACGTGTGAATCACGTTATATTATATTATTATTATAAAAGTACGAATAATTTATGTTAAATGTTGGACGACTATAATATCACTGAAATATTGACCGACTTTTATAACCTTAAATGTTCGTATAATTGAAGGATATAATTGTAAATCACCTAAGGTTAGAATTCTTTTTCATTTAAACTACGCATACTACAAAATTGATTTTGGGTTAAACTAACTTGAAATTAACAACCGAATATATCACTTAATTAATTTCAGAGGTTACATGATAAAAGTAAAAAGTTTTTAAAACAATCTCAATTAAAAAACACCACTGTGTGTGTGATTGAGACACCTAGACAAAGAAGGTTAAATAGCACAATCGTATTAACTTGTATTCAGATTGGTTGCAATAATATCCAAATTGTATTCAGATTGATTGCAATAATATCCCAATCCTTTTATTACCTTTCAGTTCTTTGAGAAAATAACTTTTTTATGCGATTGGAAAGGCAAGTTTGAATGGTGAAAAATCAAGTATAACTATAAATTTTCTAAAAAGCAATCTGCTTCTTGGCGTTGGAATGTGACCTTCTAGGCAGATATTTATACTATTGCATTCTTTTAATATCTTTACAATTTTAACTGTATAACTCCAGTATGCAAGAACACTTAGTTGTATTTTGTCCTTTTATTATATCAAAATTTTATTACAAAGTTGATCTGAATTATATATTATATTCTTCATTTTTATTTTGAGGAACCAATTATTAAATTTCGTATATATTGAGTAACAAATTAGAATATCTGTTCAATTAAAAGTTTAGTACTTTTCGATACGCACTTCGTAATATTTGACACAAGATATTTTAAACCACTTTGTCTCTTCACTTGAATTTTCTCGTATGTCAGGGAAATTTAACAACTTATATATATATTTAAAAGAAAAAATTGCTATATTTGTACAATATAATTTTATATGAAGAAGATTTACTTTAGTCCCTATTCTTCAACCATGCTCTTTCACTAAGGATATTCGTGCATCGCAAAAACGTAGAGACTAGTATAAAGAAACATAGTTTATACTGCAAAAATTCCTTTACACATAATAGTCACTCCTATATTAATAGTTCACACATATTTTTCGAATTTAAAGTATTTTAAAAACTGGACAAGTAGTCAATAATATTTTAATCCATGTACTCAATCAAATAAAAAGAATTATTTCTTTTTCAAATGCATATATTGCTTATAGAAAAATATCAATAATTCTTATAACAGTTGCATATGCCGAAAGAAACTTCCAAAATTAGAATTAATAAAATCTTACCTAAAATTTATCTCAAAAGAGAAATCAGAAGAAAACAAATTTAAAGGTTATTAATCAATAACTTTTCATCTTAAGGAGTTCAGAAAATAAATTTTAAATAAAAAAAACGATTTAAAAGAAATTGGGCCACTTATCGAGATTTTGCCTTAGACCACCAATTTTGTTGTGCCGCCCCTGTTCCTTAACCTTTATCATTCTTGATGATCTTATGAAGATTATGATTTGCAAGGATACTTTCTAATACATGCAATTATGGACAGTAAAAGCTATAGTTAATAAAAGTTACTGCATATAGTTATATTAAAAATACTTCACACCTATTGATCTAAACTTTCAAATTCGTTTTTGCACATATAACTGAAAGTTATATTCCAGTAGTCCAAAGGAGAAGACGATGATGCGTTGCATAAATGTATTAAATAATATATAAAAAAAAGGGAAAAGGTCCAAATATGCCCGTGAACTATGCGAAATAGGACAAATATGCCCGTCGTTTATAGTTCGGCCAAAATATGCCCATTCCGTCCAATAGTTGGGCATATATGCCCTTATTTGACGGAAATCTGATTTTTTTTCTTTTCTTTTTTTAATTAATTAAATTCAAAATTTTTTTTTCTAAAGCAATTTTTCTACAAGTTTTTTTTTCTAAAAACTGAAGAAAAAAAAACGGAAATATTTTTTTTCCAGTTTTTACAAAATAACTGAAAAATATTTTCTAAAATAATATTTTTGTAAAAACAAAAATAAAATCTAAAAAGCAATTTTCTAAAGCAATATTTTTGTAAAAACTAAAAAAAAACTGAATTTATTTTTACTAAAAATTGAATAAACGAAAAAAAATTACTTTAAATAACTGAAAATTTATTTTTTAAAACAATGTTTTTGTAAAAACAGAACTTAAATCTAAAAAGCAATTTTCTAAAGCAATTTTTTTGTAAAAACTGAAAAAACGAAAAAATATTACTTTAAAAACTGAAAAATTATTTTCTAAAACAATAATTTTTGTAAAATCTAGAAGAAGAAAAAACTGAAAAGCAATTTTCTAAAGCGGTAAAAACTGGAAAAACTGAATTTTTTAAAACTAAAAACTGATAAAAATAAAATTTTTTTTTTTTTTTTCAGTTTTTACAAAATTATTGCTTTAGAAAATTGCTTTTTAGATTTTATTTATGTTTTTACAAACACAATTGTTTTAGAAATTATTTTTCAGTTTTTTTAAATCGATATTTTTCTAAAAACTGGAAAAAAAATTTGATTTTAATTAAAAAAAAGAAAAGAAAAAAATTACTATTTCCGTTAAAAAAGGGCATATTTGCTCAACTATTGGACGGTTTGGGCATATTTGCACAACTATTGGACGGAATGGGCATATTTGGGCCGAACTATAAACGACGGACATATTTATCCTATTTCGCATAGTTCACGGGCATATTTGTCCTATTTCGCATAGTTCACGGGCATATTTGGACCTTATCCGTAAAAAAAATGGTAGGTAAAGTTTGGGTATTGACTATTGACCAGAGCTAAAAATGGTGAAGATATCGACAACGAATCACCTCTTATCACACGAAACCTACAAAGACCTTCGTATATGCATTTAACTTTAACGGCGGAGCTATAATTTTTATTAATAGATTCAAAATATAAATAAAAATAATATGCGTAGAAGCTAAGAAATTTAACATCTACTATATATATATTAATCTTGTATATGGAGTGTAATTTTACAACGAAAAAAATTCAAATGAACCCCTTCAGATTAATCTAATATCTAAATTCCTATGGAATTAGAATTAACAAAAAAATATTATTAATTCATATACAAATTTAATAATTAAACAAGACGATTAAATATATTCCTACTCTAAATACAAATTTATTTTCCGACGCTCAAGCTCAAAAACTTGCTCTATTCAATCCTGCGCCCGTAGCTCCGCCCATACGCAATTCCCCAATTTTCAAAACTTAATAATTGAAAAATTCCTTATGTAAATGACTTCTTCGCTTTTGTCAACCAAAATGGGTCAACAGTCCATTGCCCCTTCTTGCTTCTTGTTTCTTGCCTTTTGCTTTAACTTTCATTTTCTACAGTGGAGAAAAGTCCAATTAATCATAGTTTATTAGTTTCTCCAACTTCCAGTTCTTCTTATGGAGAAAAGTCCTTAAGAATCTTGTGGAGGCATCATTGGACGTAGTTCCTACGTCATTCAAGTAATTTTACCCTTAGAGAGTTCATCGGATTATTTTCAAGAAACTTTATTGTTTTACTCGCTCCTTCCGTTTTAATTTATGTGAACCTTTTTTATTGTGTATGATGTTTAAGAAAAAAAGTTTTTTTTTGAATTTGTGGTCTTTAAGAAGACAAAAAAAGGTCCAGGGTATTTGTGTGGTTATTAAAATTTCTCATTAAGGGTAGAATTGAAAGTTTGAGCTAAATTATTTCCAAATTTAGAAAAAGATTATTCTTTTTAGAACGGACAAAAAGAAAAATAGGTTCACATAAACTTAAACGGAGGAGAGGGAGTATATATTAAAAGGTACAGTTCTGATCAATAAATTACAATGCGAGATATAGTAAACGAGTTTGAATTCCATTAGTCCTGCGGTTACTAATGTCTAATTGAACTGTTTCTATTTCCAGTTAACCATGCAATTTTTTTTTAATAGAAAAGAGTATTATCTTAATTTGTTAGAAGGGCAAATTTTTGTAGTTATTTTGATGAATATGTACACCGGACTCAAAAGATAGCAAAAATTACGACCTACCTAGTAGGATTGAACTCTAATTTCCACTAGAATAAATGAGCAGTTTTTTTTTAGATTACAACTTTTGCAATCTAAAATTCCAGACTCTAACAGTCCCACCATTGTTTCACACTTGTAAATTACTCTTTGTAAATGTAAAAGTAGAACAATTTGTTGGATTTTGTTGTTTAATAACAAAAGAAGTGTGAATGGAAAATGGTGAGAAACGAAATGGAGGGAAGTGAAATTTTTAATGAGTTCACTTTACTAATGCACTTTGTCCCTCATTGGTAGAAGGAAAGAAAATCTTTGTGTATATAGAGAGAAATTTATTTTTTAGCTCTTAAAGAGCTAAGAAGAAGGCAAGCCTCGTGCCGTCGTCGTCGTCGCTCGGTTTCGGCTTCGACATAACCCATGACCTGGTCTGGTCTGGCCCGTTTTTCTTTTCCGGATTATTTTAAATCCGTTTTACATTTCCCGCAATATTTTCAACATGGCTGTTCTGAAATAGTGTCACACATGTTCCAAGAGCTATGACTGCTCTGAAAGGTTACAAACCTTTTCAGAAACAACACCAAATTGGCTATAAATATACTTTCAAATTCTAGAATATTTACTTACGAAATTTTCTGATAATCTTCTTCTTCTTCTGCACAAAATTCCAATATGTTTTGCATCCTTCGAGTGGTTCACTGTTCATCGGTGTTTTTGGTACCAACACTCCGGTGAGTTAAATCGTTCTATCCTGGGAGGATATATTCTAGAACCTCGGGTATTTGAGGGGAATAATTTCCTTAAGGACACACTGTGTATTCAGTGGGCTCGATTTGTTCTTATACCGTTTTCAGAATTTATTTTGAAAAAAAAAATCAAATACTGTTTTTGGAATTTAATTTCTACTAACTTTCTGTTTTTGTTTTCAGAAAAAATATTATTTTATTTATTTACAGCAATACAGATTGTTAACAATCTTAAGGAAATTATATTTATTATATTCTGTCTGAATTTTACTATTCTGATTTGAAGATATAAAAATTTCATCAGAGTATTGAAATTCAGAAAACGATTTGAAGAACATAAAAACTTCATCATTTTTCTGTAAAACAGAATATAAAAACTTCAGTTATTTTTATTCTGCACTGATTATTGATTACAGTATTATTTATTATTCTGATTTTTCCATTAATTGATCTCTTCTGTTGTTAACAGTAAGAAATGGCAAATGATAACGGAAATCCTTCTGCGACTGTTGGTGCAACGACGATAGCCTCGTCAAGCCGCACTGTTTTTCCTCCGACCGAGAAATCGGGGAAATTTTTCGGAACCAACTTCAAAGGATGCAGCAAAGGGTGTTCTTCTAGCTTACCACACTTGGTATACAGAAATTGACTAGTGAAGAGCCTCCAGTGCCTGTTGCGAACATGACGGACAATAAAAAGTTCATGATTGTTGAGGCGTGGAAGCAGGCAAATGTTCTTTGCAAAGGATATATCTTAAGTGCTTTAGAGGATGACTTGTACAATGTGTACAGTGCAATGAATAGTTCAAAAGAATTATGGGATGCACTTGAGAAGAAGTACAAGACAGAAGATACATGCTTGAAGAAGTCGTGATTGCCAAGTTTCTAGACTATAAAATGATAGACAACAAAACTGTGGAATCCCAAGTTCAGGAGCTTCAACTTATTTTTCACGACCTTATTGCTGAAGGTATGGTCGTGAATGAAGCATTTCAAGTGGCTGCTATGATTGAAAAATTGTGTCCTTCGTGGAGAGATTTCAAGAACTATCTTAAGCACAAGCGCAAAAAAATAAAGTTCGAAGATCTTGTGATACGTCTAAAGATCGAGAAAGACAACAAAACAGCCGAGAAGAAGTCTCGTGGAAATTCAATGATCATAGGAGCTAATATCGTTGAGGATACTGCTCCAAAAAGTAAGAAGAGGAAGAGGTCTTCTGGACAAACTAAGGAGCACAACAAAAAGAAATTCAAGGGCAGCTGCTACAATTGTGGGAAAGTTGGTCACAAAAGCCCTGATTGTCGTCTCCCGAAAAAGGATAATAAGAAGGGACAAGCCAACATAGTGGAGAAGAATAATGACATTGATGATCTTTGCGCAATGCTTTCTGAATGCAACCTAGTTAGAAATCCGAAGGAGTTGCGGATTGACTCTGGAGCCACTCGACATATTTATGATGTCAAAGAAGCATTTACGACTTACTCTACTGCTGGTCTCGAAGAGGAAATTTCCATGAAAAATAATGCAACATCCAAGATTGAAGGTTATGGGAAGATATTCCTGAAGATGATTCCGGCAAGGTGTTAACGCTCAACAACGTTCTTCATGTTCCTATTATTAAGAAGAATTTAGTTTCTACTTCTTTACTTGTAAAGAATGGATTCAAATGTGTATTTGTTTTTGATAAAGTTGTTGTAATAAAGAACGAAATGTATGTTGGAAAAGGCTACCTCACGGAGGGCCTTTTCAAACTCAATGTAATGGTTGTTGATAGTATGAATAAAATTTCAGCTTCTTCTTATTTATTGGAGTCAAATGATTTATGGCATATTCTTTTAGGACATGTCAATTATAAAACCTTGCGAAAGTTAATTAATTTTGAAGTATTGCCTAAATTCGAGTCTAATAAATCGAAATGTCAAATATGTGTTGAATCTAACTTTGTAAAACATCCTTATAAGTCCGTTGAAAGGAATTCAAATCCTTTAGACTTAATTCATACTGACATTTGCGATATGAAGTCGACACCATCTCGAGGTGGAAAAAAGTATTTATTACTTTTATTGACGATTGCACTAGATATTGTTATATTTATTTGCTTAATAGTAAGGATGAAACAATTGAAGCATTTAAGTAATACAAGAATGAGATAGAAAATCAATTGAATAAAAGGAATGATTAGAAGTGATAGAGGTGGAGAATATGAATCTCCTTTTGCAGAAATATGTTCGGAATATGGAATTATCCATCAAACTACTATACCTTACACACCTCAATCCAACGGAATTATGGAAAGGAAAAATCGGACATTAAAAGAAATGATGAATTCTTTATTAATAAGTTCCGGATTACCGCAGAGTTTGTGGGGGAAAGCTATCCTTACAACTAACCGAATACTCAACAGATTACCCCGCAGCAAAACGCAATCTATTCCATATGAAAAATGAAAAGGAAGAAAACCCAACTTGAAATATTTCAAAGTGTGGGTGTGTCTAGCAAAGGTACAAGTTCATTTACCTAAAAGGGGTAAAATTGGACCAAAAATAATAGATTGTGTTTTCATTGGATCTGATAATCCCGAGATTCATGTTAATACGGTAATAGAATTAGATAATGTTGAATTCATTGGAAGCATATATCCATATAAAACTGAAAGCGAGTCGTTAAGTGAAAGACCTAAATGACCTCGGGAAGAACCAAAGAAAAATACTCCAAGAATAGAAGATCAAAGGCGTAGCAAACGTCAAAGAACATCTACTTCCTTTGGACCAGATTTTGTGACATTCTTGCTTGAAAATGAGCCTCAAACTTTTAAAGCAACTATATCGTCTTCTGATTCAGCATTTTGGAAAGAGGCAGTCAATAGTGAGATTCAATCAATTTTTGATAACCATACATGAGAATTGGTTGATCTTCCTCCAGGAAATAATCCTTTAGGTTCGAAATGGATCTTTTAACGAAAAATTAAAGCTGATGGCACTATTGACAAATATAAGGCAAGACTTGTTGTCAAAAGTTATAGACAAAAGGAAGACCTTGATTACTTTGACACTTACTCGTCAGTAACAAGGATAACATCTATTAGGGTGTTAGTGGCACTGGAGGCTGTGTATGGTCTTGAAATCCATCAAATGGATGTTAAAACAGCTTTCTTAAATGGAGAATTGGAGGAAGAGATTTACATGGAATAACCTGAGGATTTTGTGGTTCCTGGTAAAGAAAACAAAGTGTGCAAACTTGTTAAGTTGCTTTATGGACTTAAACAAGCACCCAAACAATGGCATGCAAAATTTGAGCAAACAATGCTGGCAAATGGATTTTAAATCAACGAGTGGGACAAAATGTGTTTACATTAAAAACACTCCAGGTCATGAAGTCATTGTTTGTTTATATGTTGATGACATGTTGATAATGAGCAAAAGTATGACAGATATAAATGCTACAAAACGCATGTTGGCTAGCAAATTTGACATGAAAGACTTAGGAGTTGCCGATGTGATCTTAGGAATCAGAATTCACAAGACTCCACAAGGTCTAACATTTTCACAGTCTCACTACATTGAAAAAGTACTTGACAAATTCAAGTATTTGAATTTCAAAATTGCCAAGACTCCAATTGACGTGAGTTATACACTTCAAAAGAATGAAGGTGAAAGTAACTCACAACTGGACTATGCAAGAGTATTGGTAAGTTTGATGTATATCATGAATTGTATGTGACCAGATATAGCATGTGCTATTAGCAAACTGAGTCGATTTACAAGTAATCCCAATCAAATACATTAGATGGAAATGAAACGAGTTTTGGGATATCTGAAACATACCCAAAATTATGCTTTACATTATAACAAACATCCTTCCGTGATCGAGGGATAGAGTGATGCAAATTGGATCACCAGATCATCTGAAGTTAAATCCACGAGTGGATATATTTTCACAATTGGGGGTGGAGCAGTGTCTTGGAAATCATCCAAACAAACGTGCATCACCCGTTCTACAATGGAATCTGAATTCATAGCTTTAGATAAGGCCGGTGAGGAAGCTGAATGGCTCCGGAATTTCTTGGAAGATATTCCATTTTGGCCCAAACCTTTGGCACCTATTTTTATACATTGTGATAGTCAAGAGGCAATAGGTAGGTCAGAGAGCGTTATGTATAACGGAAAATCTTGTCATATTCGACGGAGACACAATACCGTTAGACTAGTGGTGTTATTGACTACGTAAAGTCAAGAGATAACGTGTCAGATCCACTTACAAAAGGCCTATCTAGAGAGGCAGTTGAAAGATCATCAAAGGGAATGGGGTTAAAGGCCTAGGACAAGTCATCATGGCAGTAACTCTACCTAGCAGACTGGAGAACCCAAGAGCTAGGTTCAAAGAGATCAAACAAAGTTATGAATGACGGTTCAACATTGTCAAATAACTCAACACATTCTCGTGATGAAGACAATGTTCAAAAAATGAGGTAAAACATTAAGCTTTTTTGATGAGTCAATAAAGCTTAAAGCTTTTTAATGATTTGCTAAGTCTGGCAGGATATGACCAGATAGTGTGTCTTTAGGATTACACGTTTAGGAATCACCTATGTGAGTGTGAAGTGCAAGACGGTTCAAGGGGAATAAAAGTAAAGGCCCATTCTCTAAACACTCATGAAACCAGGCGGTGTTCATGGCTGAAACGAACACAACCGTGAGAATCATAGATGGTTAAGAATTGATTGTTTGACTTATGTTGTCTAGGTATAAAATAAAGATCGATGTTCAAAGATATCAAATCTACCGATTGACTGAGTATATCCGATATAAGTTCACTACGAAAAGTTCAAAGGGAAACCTACTTATCCAGATGCAATTAATTCTTGCATGTGAAACACACACACGTCCGTGCATTCCTTTAAGTTTATAACCATTCCCCGTTCATATGGGGGATTGTTGGATTTTGTTGTTTAATAACAAAAGAAGTGTGAATGAAAAATAATGGAAAAAGAAATGGAGGGAAGTAAAATTTTGAATGAGTTCACTTTACTAATGCACTTTGTCCCTCATTGGTAGAAGGAAAGAAAAACTTTGTGCATATATAAAGAAGCTCATCTTTTAGCTCTTAAAGAGATAAGAAGAAGGCAATCCTCGGGCCGTCGTCATCGTCTCTCGCTCGGCTCGGCTTTGGCTTCGGTTTCGAATTTGGATTTGGATTTGGATTTGGTCAAAGATCGATTGATTGATTAATCTTTTTGGATAAAATTCT
The DNA here is from genome assembly GCA_026770625.1 of Nicotiana glauca. Taxonomy (NCBI): domain Eukaryota; kingdom Viridiplantae; phylum Streptophyta; class Magnoliopsida; order Solanales; family Solanaceae; genus Nicotiana; species Nicotiana glauca. The sequence goes on from MU709949.1 coordinate 78,749, forward strand.
TTTAGTTAATTAAATTAATTAAAAAAATTCAATCCGGAATAACCCATGACCCGCGACCCGCGATCCGGTCCGGTCTGGCCCATTTTTCTTTCCCGAATTATTTTAAATCCGTTTTACATTTCCCGCAATATTTTCAACAGCCATGGTTGTTCTGAAACAGTGTCACACCTGTTCCAACAGCTATGGCTGTTCTGAAAGGTTGCAAACATTTTCAGAAACAACACCAAATTGGCTATAAATATACCTTCAAATCCCAGAATATTTACTTACGAAATTTTCTGATAATCTTCTACTTCTTTTGCACAAAAATTCCAGTGTGTTTTGCAGCCTTTGAGTGGTTCGCTGTTCATCGGTATTTTTGGTACCAACACTCTGATGAGTTAAATCGTTCTATCCTGGGAGGATATATTCCAGAACCCGGATACATTAGGGGAATAATTTCCATCAGGGCACACTATGTATTCAGTGGGCTCGATTTGTTCCTATACCGTTTTCAAAATTTATTTTGAAAAAAAAAATTCAAATACTGTTTTCAGAATTTAATTTCTACTAACTTTCTGTTTCTGTCTTCAGAAAGATTATTATTTATTTACAACAATACATATTGATAACACAATTAAGATAATTGTACTTTTCAATGGAAGATAATTATTGTACCATCATATCAGTGCGATTCTTGTGATGATTCTCGTTTTGCTTTATAGAATTTCCTTTTCCTATTTAAGACTTCCTTTACGTGTGTTTTCTGTTTTATGACTTACGGGGGCGGTTGGTTTAGTTTGGAGGAGTTCGAGTTGAATTCGGAACACTTAGTTATATAATAATGGCCTAAGGTGGTCAAGTTTGACTCAGGTAAATACTTTGAGTAAACAACATCAGAATCGATATATAAATGTTCTATTAGGCTTGTAAGGTGATTTTAGACTTTGGTATATGCTCGGATCGAGGTTTGGATAAATCGAGAGCGTTTTGGCACTTATTGTTGGAAGTTTGCATTTTGAAGGCTTGAGAGCTTTTTAAGTTTGACTTGGGGTGGACCTTGGTGTCATCAGACTCCGTTTGGCATTCTGAGCCTAGGAGTAGGTTCATTTTGTCATCTTGGACTTGTGCGTAAAATTTGATTTTATTCCGATTTGTCTAAGTATGATTGTCCGCGTCCGGAGTTAATTGTGTGTGAAATTTGATTTCATTTTTTCTCTTTTTAATCAACATTATGGACTTACCTATAGAACAAATAGATTTTATTTATAAAATAAAAATAAAAAAATTATTTTTCTAGCATATATAATATCAGAATAATAATACCATTGAGCATAATTTTTAAGAATATATAATGTATATTATAAAAATATCTTTATTTTAAATAATTATTTTTTATTGTACATGCTGGAGTATATATTTTAAAACTTTTTTTTCATTATCAATCGATAAATAAATTTTTGAGTGTTGGTTGTTAATGTCAAAATTATTTCCAATTAAATTGTTAACTTAAGTTTTTTTACTATGCTCAATATTTTATTATATATTCTAACATTATATATGTTTAAATGCTATTTTTAATTGATAAATAAAATTTATTTGTTCTATATGTAAGTCCTTAATATAAATTAAAAAGAAAAAAATATAATATTAAAAAGCTAAAATATAAAAAGAATACAAATGGTGATAATTTAGAGGGTCAAATATATATTTGACAATAAAGAATTTGAGAAATCTAGTTGAGTGGCTTTTTAAGTGATATACGTATAGTTATGTGACTTTGTTGTTACATGAAAAAATGCTTGACTTTAATAGGCAATTTCAGATAGTTGAGTTAATATTATACATTTGACTATTCAAGTTTCTTTTTTCAGTTATACAATAATGCAGAAATTGAAAAAATTGAGGAAAAGCGTGGAAACTTATTATATAAAAGGAGTAGAACAACTTTGATAAAAGTGAATGGGAGAAATAATATACTCCCTCCGTTTCAATTTATGTGAACCTATTTCTTTTTTGGTCCGTGCGAAAAAGAATGACCCCTTTCCTTATTTGGAAACATTTCACTTTTATGCAATGATTTATAGTCACACAAAATATATGTGCCTCATTTTACACCACAAGTTCAAAAGTCTTCCCTCTTTTCTTAAATTCCGTGCTCAGTCAAATAAGTTCACGTAAAAACGGAGGGAGTATATTTGAAGTTTAAATATCAACTTTAGAAAATTTAGGAGAGGTACCCACTACCCAGTCAAAAGGTGTTCAACTCTTAAAAGCTAATAGAGCAAAGTTACTCAGATAACCTGTGCCTGACTGCTTCAAATAGCTCTTTTGTAATAGACAATTACCATAGGATAGCTACTGCTTCTACTCCTAGTTCTCGCATATCAAACAATTATCATAGGGATATCTCCCCCGTAATCACTATATTTATGTTTAATGCAAGTTATCTTTTCCACCAAAAAAAAAAAAAAAGAGCAAAGTTGTCACTTGCCACTAGTTGCAATTTTTTTGGTTTCAAAATATGGGTTGGTGTTCGATGTATTGTTAGTCTTGCCTATATTTGGTATGAATATTTCAATGTTCAGAGAAAAAAAAAGCTAGTAGAAGAGTCAATGAGACGCTACTACCCTAACTAAATATCCTTTTTATGACACTATTCAACATCGGCACGAGTTAAACACCCCCCCCCTCCTTATTTTTCTTATTTTCTTTTTTATATTTATTCAATCGCATTTAATTATTGTAAATCTATTTGATATATCAGCATACTTCAACAATTATACTTATGTTAAGGTTTTAGGGATTCAACTCCAACTAGCATCATGTGTGTATAGGGTAAAATATGATATGACACGTGGTCATCTAAAGGAAAGACACGTAGAACTCAAAATGGGAACGAACGAAGACCGAATGTAGCTATTCCACTTGTCACCGAAAGGGATAACGTTCATAAAGGTGTATTACATACTCTGCACCCGATATCATTTAATAAAGAATATTTTGCAGCATTAAGGACGACGGCTCGTTAGAGATAATTTGGCAGTTATGTTCACCGTTACATCTTCATCAGTGACCCTCATAATTGACAATAAAGGATGGCGTGATCCTAGGATCTCGTTCCTTAGACACATCTATAAATAGTGAGCCCAGTTATCATTGTAAAAGACACGAATTTGCTGGCAAACTTACACTATTATACAAAACTTAATAGTACAATTTTACTTTCTTACTTTTAGATTTCATCATCGTTGTGCCCGTAAACCTTGTTCCCTGAACTGTCATCTCTACTGTTTCATTTGCATTTTAAGGCTAAGTATTGCTTAATTCTTTACTTATTATATTATTTTCAGGATCAAATTAGTTCACTTCTCTAGAAATCACGTATAAATTCAACTATACTGTTTTATGGGTAAACAATTTGGAGCTCACCGTGGGGCCTAGACAGCCGTGCAATTAAATTGATCCTTGCCTTTTTTACTAACATGCTTTGATTATTTTGTCTAAAAAAAAATTATAAAAAATGGCAAATAACACTGTTAACAACCCCAGGGTTCGAAGAGATCAACCTCCCTTTGAGGACTCAATCAGTGATACCTACAACGAGGGGAATACCGCCACATCGGTGCATGACAGACAGTATCCTCGACATGTTCGGGAGACGACTCCAGATGATGCTGATAAGGAGCATGTCATCGACGCGGTAAGGGTCTTGCAAGAGCAACATGCGATCATTCTAGGCCATCTTACACAACAAGATAAGGTTATGATGGAGTTGAAGTAGGCGTTGTTGGGGGCTTAGAATGATGCAAATAGCCAACATCTAATTCCTCCCGGTGTTCCTGCAAATCAGACGATGCAGAGGGTCGACAACAAGACTCCCAGGGGTGAAGGTTGCTCCGACGGGGCTAGAGGGAGCAGATCCGATCTCAATAACGAGAATGATCCTTTCAAGAATGAACTTTTATGGTTTATAAGGGATGTAAACTCCCGCATGGACCGAATCCCGAGCGCGCCACCAGTAACGATGGGCCCAGACTCAAAGAAGTATACTCAATTGCCGTACCAGCCGAGTGCTGCACTAGAATTAATCCTGAAGCGGTTTAAAATACCCGAAGTTCCAAAGTATGACGAAGCTTCAGACCTACAAGATCATATTACTAACTACACAATGGCGGTAAAGGACAATGATCTAGCCCCACACGAAATTGAATATGTGTTATTAAAGAAATTTGCAGAAACTCTCACGAGGGGAGCTTTGACGTGGTATTACTTGTTACCCGAGCATTCCATAGATTCCTTTAAAATTCTCGTAGATTCCTTCATTAAGGCCTATGCTAGGGCTAGAAAAGTACAGTCCCGGAATGCTGATCAGACGACGCAGAGGGTCGACAACGAGACTCCCAGGGGTGAAGGTTGCTCCGACGTAGCTAGGGGGAGCAGATCCGATCTCAATAACGAGAATGATCCTTTCAAGAATGAACTTTTATGGTTTATAAGGGATGTAAAATCCCGCATGGACCAAATCCCGAGCGTGCCACCAGTAACGAAGGGCCCGAACTCAAAGAAGTATACTCAATTGCCATACCAGCCGAGTGCTGCACCAAAATTAATCCTGAAGCGGTTTAAAGTGCCTGAAGTTCCAAAGTATGACGAAGCTTTAGACCTATAAGAGCATATTACTACCTACACAATGGCGGTAAAGGAGAATGATTTAGACCCACACGAAATTGAATCTGCGTTGTTAAAGAAATTTGGAGAAACTCTCACAAGGGGAGCTTTGACGTGGTATTCCTTGTTACCCGTGCATTCTATAGATTCCTTTGAAATGCTAGCAGATTCCTTCATTAAGGCCTATGCCGGGGCTAGAAAAGTACAATCCCGAAATATTGATATATTCAGGATTGCCCAGGGAGAGAATGAGTTATTACGAGAGTTTGTTACTCGATTCAAGAAGGAAAGAATGTCGCTCCCGGCTGTCTCAGATGAATGGGCATCTGAAGAATTCACCAAGGACAGAATCCGAGAAGTTTAGACGCCTCTCAAAAATCGAAGGAAAGCCTGCTTGAGTTTTAAGCAATGACTTGGGCGGACGTCCATATCCGATATGAATCAAAAATAAGGATCGAAGATAACCAGGTTGGGTTTCCATCGCCGATCTAAGGACGAGATAAGAACAGAGAAAAATCAAAAGATGATTACGACACGGACATGCAAACTTCGAGGGGCTGATTTTTTCCCTATGAAGGGATCGAAGGCCGTGGCAGAGGCTTCCAAACATCAGACAATTTCACTGCTAATAGAAGGACTGATCATGGACGGAACAACAGACCAGTCAAGGATAAAGAAATGTTAGGTTCATGCAATCCTTCTTACCCCAAGTTATCAGAATACAACTTCAATGTCAGTATAGTCGAATTGGTGTCGGCCACGAGAAACATCAAAGAGGCACAATTCCCAAGACCGATTAGATCTGATCTCGGATATAGGGATTCTAACTTATGGTGTGAATACCATAGGACAAATGGCTATCGGACAGGGGACTGCCGATACCTCCAGGAAGAAGTGGCAACACTATTGAAGAATGGTCAACTTAGAGAATTCTTTAGAGATCGAGCTAAGAACAATTATGGTCTTAACAGAGACAACGCGGAACCTTCAAATGTAGGAGAAGAACCCCTATGACAAACAATTAATATGATCTTTGGAGGAAATGAGATTAACGGGGTCACCTTTTTGGATGCAAAGAAGCCGAAAGTATCAATAACTCATAGTAAAAGGTTTTGGGAAGAAGATATTACTTTTACGGAAGACCACACAGATGAATTGTTTCACCATACAATGATGCGTTGGTAATTTCTTTAAATGTGTTAGATTTTATGATTGAACGTGTTCTAGTGGATCCAGGAAGTTTGGCTAATATCATACAATGAAGTGTATTGGAGCAAGCTAAACTCACTAGAAGCATTATTCCGGCCATAAAGCTCCTTGACGGATTCAACATCAAGAGCATGACGACCCGAAGAGAGATTTTATTGCTCATAAACTCTGAAGGAGTAATAGAAACAACCCTTTTTGAAGTAGTAGATGGTGATATGGGATATAATACCATCATGGGAAGGCTATGGTTACAGGAGATGAAGGTCGTGCCCTCAATTCATCACCAATTCTTGAAGTTTCCAATGCCCGAAAGAATCAAGCAGATAAAGGGGGATTGACCAGCAGCGAGAGAAATAATGCAATTTTGGTCTCCAAGAGCAAAGGAAAGGAACACGCGGCATAGCAACTACAGGAACCACCACCTACTTCCGGACTAGAAGAATTGAGCCAAAAATAGAGGAGTCTGAACATTATCAGGTATTGCGATATTTCCAAGTTCCAGAAGAGACGGATGCAACGAAGTCCAAGGTGGAAGAATTGGAGAATGTTGCATTGTTTGAAGAATTCCTAGAAATGAAATTCTGCTTGGGGATGGGACTTCACCCGGAGCTCAGGTTTGTTTTTATCGAATTTCTTAAATTCAATGCTGATTGTTTTGCATGGTCGCATTAGGATATGACAGGTGTCCCAACGGAGGTAGTCATGCACAAGTTAAGATTAGATCCCAACATACATTCGGTAAGATAAAAGAAGCTATCTATTTGCCGAAGCCATGAACAAACTTATCAAAAAAGAGGTAACCCATTTAACGTAATGACCCGACCGGTTGTTTTGAAAATTAATACCCCGATCCCCTATTAACCGTTTCCTTGTTTTTGATTTTGCTATTGTGAGTTTCGGGAAGATTCGTTTTGAGTTTCAGAGTGTTTTGGGACACTTAGTCCCCAAATGAGAGTTTAAGCTTTAGAATTTGGACTTAGGCAATTGCTAATATTGTTGAACCTGCTATAATCACACCTGAATATGTAGGACCGTACGTGCGGCGCTGCAAAAGAGGCTAAGTAACCGCAAAAGAAGGTTTGGCCTGGTGCTCCAGGGACCGCAGATGCGGCTGGGAAACCGCAGATACAGCCCAGTGACCGCAGATGCGGCCCCAACCCGTTTAAGTGGATTTTGCACCTACGATGCTTTTTTCGCAGGTATGGGATCGCCGATGCAGACCCATGACTGCATAAGCATAAATCGGTGGGCAAAAATATGAAAAATCGAGGGTTTGAGTTCATAACTTGAAAAATCAAATTAGAGCTGGGGGAGGCGATTCCTTGGGAATTTGAAGAGGAGATCAGTGGGTAATGATTCTTAACTCCTTTTTGATTGTATTCTATTAATCTAAGCTTAATTTCATTATTTAATTTCGGATTTGGGATGAAAAATTGGGAGAATGGAGGAAAAGTTCTTAGGCCGAGTTTTGGGATTTTGATCGAGGTTTTGGTATCGGATTTGAGTGATTTTGGTATGATTAGACTCGTGAGTGAATGAGTGTTCATAATCCGTAATTTTTACCCAATTATGAGATGTGGACCCGGGAAGTAATTTCGGGCATTTTTTCTCTCCTAATTTCTCACTATTGCTTTAAATTCATTAGTCTCTCCATTGCTTTAAATTAATTAGTTAAATTAGTTACTTCTAGTTTTATTTACGTTATGTAATTGGTTTGACTAGATTTGGGACATTCAGAGTTGGATACTTGTGGCAAGAGCGTGATATCAGATTGATTTTGAGCTAGTTCGAGGTGAGTGGCTTGCCTAACCTTATGTGGGGGAACTCCCCTTAGGATTTTGGTATTGTTGTTATATGAATGCCGTGTACGTAAGGTGATGAGTGCGTACACGTGCTAATTATTGAAAAACCCCATTTTCATTAAGTAAATATCAGTGTTTTCTTTTTGTTGAACACTACTTGTATTTAAAGCCTGCTATTTAGCCTAGGCAAGCATGCTTAAGTGACATAACTGTTTTATTTGATTTACCCGCTTACTTGGATTCTGTGCAGCATGTTTAGAGTAGAAATTTTTATTTTTGTGGTACGAACTTAGATAGAACTGTAAATTTCTTTCTTGAGGCTGTTGTGTGTTTATTTTGGGACTACGGGACGGTGTCTCGTGAGATCCCCCTACATGTTTACTTTGGGACTACGGATCGGTTTTCCGGAAGATCCCCATACACATTTATATTTGGGACTACAGGATGATATTTCGGGAGATCCCCCTGTACTGGATATCTATGTTTGGGACTACGGATAAGTATTTCGGGAGACCCTCTGCACATTTATGATTTGGACTACGAGACGATATTCTGGGAGATCCTCTGCACACTTATGTTTGGGACTACGTGACGTTATTCTAGGAGATCCCCTGTTGTTATCTCTATGTATTTAGTTGTTTCTTCCTGTGATTTTATCCTTATTGAATGTTAGCATCTTTAATTATATTGTCTCATTTTTATGTTATTTTACTTTGTTATATATATAACTTGTAGGGCCCTGACCTTCCTCGTCACTACTCGATTGAGGTTAGGCTCTGCGCTTATTGGGTACCGCTGTGGTGTACTCATACCGTTTCTTGCATATGTTTTCTGTGCATAGATCTAGGTTCTTCTGCTCAGCCGTTCTATCAGTGAGGCAGGAGATTACAGAGACGTCAAGGTATATCTGCCATTCCCGCAGACCTATAAGTCCCTCTCTATTCTCCCCTTTAGCTTTATTTCCTATATTTGCTTTGTTTAGACATTCTCGAATTAGAACACTATGTAAATTTCTCTAGCTTGTGATTTCATGAGATTCTGGGTTTTGGGAGAGCTTTGTTCACTTTGAAAGAGTTTTATTGTATATGCCGAGCGGCATTTTAAGCTTCTTTATTATTGTTACCTATCAATTGCTAGTTTCGTATTTTATTTATCTTTATTGTTAGGCTTATCTAGTCGTAGAGACTAGGTGCCGTCACGATAGTTCACAAAGGGAAAACTTGGATCGTGACAAGTTGGTATTAGAGCTCTAGGTCCATATGAGTCATGAATCACAAGCGAGTTTATTAGAGTCTCGTGGATTAGTACAAAGATGTCTGTACTTATCTTCGAGAGGCTATCTAACTGATAGGAAAATTCCACTTCATTTGATTCCTGGTCGTGGGAGGTTATTGATATCGAAATTATAAACCTCTATCTTCTATTCTCTCACAGATGGTGAGAAAACGTGCTACCGGAGATGACAGACACCCACACCCCCTACTAGAGCCACCAGAGGTCAGGACCGGGGTAGAGGCCGAAGACACGCACGTGGTGCAGCCTGAGCACCCGCCGAGATGCTATAGAGGAGCCACCAGCAGCTCCAGTTGTAGCCTAAACACCTGATACGCCTACTGCTACTACTAATATAGCTCTCCAAGAGACCAATACACAGTTCATGAGCATGTACACTACTCTAGCTCAGGCAGGGTTAATTCTCCTTGCTGCAGCCACATCTCAGACCGAGGGAGGAGCATAGACTCCCACCGACCGCACTCCTGAGCAGTGGGTTTGGGCTTATCATATCCCAAAGGTTATAGCGATACCGCCTGTAGCCCCACTTTAGCCTGAGGATAGGGCAGTAGCTTCAAAGGATGAGAATCAGAGGCTTGAGAGGTTCAAGATGTACAAGCCTCCTACATTCAATGGTCTAGCATCAGATTTTGAGTTGGACAGTCAGCTGAGGTAGCTTTCCTTACATGGACCTAGTTTTTAGATATGTTTTTGAGGGAGTATGTTCCTTGGAGCCTCAGGGACACATGGCACGCAGATTTTGAGCATTTGCGCAAGGGTAATATGACTATTTTAGAGTATGCTTTTCGTTTTACTAACTTGGCTAGGCATGAACCGACTTTGGTTTCTACAGTTCGTGAGAGAGTTTGCTAATTTATTGATGGACTCATTCCCAACATTAGGTCTAGTATGGCCCAGGAGTTGGAGATAGATATTGCTTATCAGCAGGTGGTGAGCATTTGCTAGGAGAGTAGAGGACATTCATGCTAGGGATATAAAGGAGTGGGAGGCCAAGAGTCTCGAGAGTTGGGCCATTATTCTGGTGCCCATGCCGCGGCTGCAGTTCGTCATGGTAGGGGTTATATGAGTTGCCCCGTTCATTCGGCTCTTCCAGCAACCAGTGGTATTCTAGCTCCTTTTGGACCTCAGCAGCCGTATTATGCACCTCTAATATCTAGTGTAGCTTTTGCACGAGGTGCTTTCAGTGGTCAGTTCAGTAGACCTGGCCCGAGCCAGTCACAATCACCACATCCTCCCAGAGCTTGTTTTGAGTGTGGCGAAGCATGCGATGTGGTGAAGGATTTCCCTAGACTTAAAAGGGGTTCACCTCTACAGACTTCTCAGCTACAGCACGCTTCGTAGAGTTCCTAGGCTATGATCACAGCACCAGTTGCTACTTCACATGCTCTTCTAACTAGAGGAGGAGGTCGGGGAGGTAGAGGCCGCCCTAGAAGGGGAGGCCAGGCCAGATACTATGCCTTTCCTGCCCGTACAAAGACTGTTGCCTCTGATTCTGTCATCACAGGTATTGTCACGATTTGTCATAGAGATGCATCGACTCTATTCGATTCAGGCTCCACTTATTCTTATGTGTCCTCTTATTTTTCCCCGCATTTAGGCATATCTTGGAATTCATTGAGATCCCCTGTTTGTGTTTCTACTCTTGTGGGAGATTCTCTTATTGTGGACCATATTTATTGATCATGTTTGATTGCTCTTAGTGGTTTTGAGACCAGATCCAAATTATTATTGCTCAGCATGGTAGATTTTGATGTTATCTTGGGCATGGACTAGTTGTCGCCCCATTATGCTATTCTTGATTATCACGCCAAAATCATGATGCTGGCTATTCCAGGTGTACCGCGATTAGAATGGAGGGGTACCTTAGATCACACTAACAGTAAAGTTATTTTGTTTCTTAAAGCTCATCGAATGGTTGAGAAAGGGTGTGACGCATATCTAGCTTATGTGAGAGATGTCACTATTGATACCCCTACAGTTAATTCAGTCCCAATACTACAGGATTTCTCTGATGTATTTCTAGATGTTCTTTTGGACATGCCGCCCGACAAAGATATTGATTTTGGCATTGATTTGTTGCTGTACACTCAGCCCATTTGTATTCCTCCTTACCATAAGGATCCTCTTGAGTTGAAGGAGAAATTATAGAAATTGCTTGATAAGCATTTTATTCGGCTCAATGTATCACCTTGGGGTGCTCCTATCTTGTTTGTGAAGAAGAAAGATGGTTCTATGCGTATGTGTATTGATTATCGCCAGTTGAACAAAGTTACAGTGAAGAACCGGTATATTTTTCCTCGTATTGATGGCCTGTTTGATCAGTTACAAGGTGCTCGTGTGTTTTCTAAGATTGAATTGCTTTCAGGTTATCATCAGCTGAAGATTCGGGAACCAGATATCCTGAAGACTACTTTCAGAACTCGGTATGGTCATTACGAGTTCCTTGTTATGTCATTTGGGCTAACCAATGCCCCAACAGTATTTATACATTTGATGCATAGTGTGTTCTCGCCATATCTTGACCCATTCATCATTATCTTTATTGATGACATTCTGGTATACTCCCGGAGTGGGGAGGATCATGAGCAGCACCTGAGGATAATGCTTCAAACTTTGAGAGAAAAGAAGTTATATGCGAAGTTCTGAAATGTGAGTTCTGGTTAGGTTTCGTGGCATTCTTGGGTCACGTAATGTTGAGTAAAGGGATCAAGGTGGATCTAAAGAAAGTGGAAGCAGTTGAGCATTGGCCCATACCATCCTCAGCTACAGAGATCCATAATTTTCTTGGCTTGGTAGGTTATTACCGTCAATTTGTTGAGGGAATTTATCTATTGCAGCACCTATGACCAAGCTGACCTAGAAGGGTGCTCTTTTTAGGAGGATGGAGGAATGTGAGGAGAGCTTTCAGAAGCTCAAGACAACTTTGACTACAGCCCTACTATTGATATTGCCCACAGGTTTGGGGTCTTATGCTGTCTATGTGTCCAGACAACTGAAGGTGTATGAGAAGAATTATCATGTCCATGATCTCGAGTTAGCTGCTATTGTTCATGCCTTGAAGATCTGACATCATTATTTGTACGGTGTTCCTTGTGAGATCTATACTGATCACTGTAGTTTGCAGCATCTGTTCAAGCAGAAGGACATTAATTTTCGCCATAGGAGGTAGTTGGAGCTGCTAAAGAACTATGATATCACTATCTTATATCACCCGAGCAAGGCCAATGTAGTGGCTGATGCTTTGAGCCGCCGGGCTGAGAATTTGGGGGTTTGTCTTATCTACCAACAACTGAGAATCCCATGGTGATGGATGTCTAGGCCTCAGCCAGCTAGTTTGTGAGATTTGATCTTTCGGAGCCCAGTCGGGTTCTTGCTTGTATGGTTTCTCGGTCTTTCGTGTTTGATCATATCCGGGAGCATCAGTATGATGACCCTTATTTGCTTATCCTCAAGGACAAGGTTCTACATGTGATGCTAGAGATATTACCATTGGTAATGACATGGTACTAAGGATGCAGGGCCAAGTATGTGTACCCAATATTGATAGGCTTCAGGAGTTGATTCTAGAGGAGGCCTGCAGTTTGCGGTATTCTATCTATCCGGTTGTTGCGAAGATGTACCAGGATTTGAGGCAGCACTATTGGTGGATGCGGATGAAGAAAGATATAGTTGGGTTTGTAGCTTGGTGCCTCAATTGTCAGCAAGTGAAGTATGAGCACCAGAGACCGGGTGGCTTGCTTCAGCAAATAGAGATTCCAGAGTGGAAATGGGAGCAGATCACCATGGACTTTGTATTGGACTCCCACGGACTTTGAGGAAGTTTGATGCTATTTGGGTGATTATGGATCGGGTGACCAAGTCTGCACACTTCATTCCTGTATGTACTACCTATTCTTCAGAGCGGTTGGCTGCGATTTATATTTGGGAGATTGTTCGTATGTACGGTATTCCAGTTTCCATCATTTAAGATAGAGGTACTCAGTTCACATCACGGTTCTGGAGGGCTTTACAACATGAGTTGGGTACTCGAGTGGAGTTTAGCATAATATTTCACCCCAGACGGATGGACAGTCCGAGTGCACTATTCAGATTCTTGAGGATATGCTTTGTGTGTGTGTGATGGAGTTTGGAGGTACTTGGGATCAGTTCTCGCCGCTGGAGGAGTTTGCCTACAATAACAGTTATTAGTCCAGCATTCAGATGGCACCGTACGAGGCCTTGTATGGTAGGCGGTGTAGATCCCTGGTGGGTTGGTTCGAGTTGGGTAAGACTAGATTATTGGGCACAGACTTGGTTTAGGACACTTAGGAGAAGGTTAAGGTGATTCAAGTAGAATTCGCACAGCCCAGTCCATACAAAATAGTTATGTATACTGGAAGGTTCGCAACGTTTCATTTATAGTTGGAGAGCGGGTCTTTCTTCGAGTTTCTCTATGAAGGGCGTTATGAGATTCGAAAAGAAGGGGAAACTGAGTCCGAGGTTTATTGGTCCTTTTGAGGTATTGCGACGTGTTGGGGAGGTTGCTTAAGAGCTTGCCTTACCTCCTATCTTGGTAGGAGTTCATCGGGTATTTTATGTTTCGATGCTCCGAAGGTATAATGGCGATCCATCGCACGTGTTGAATTTCAGTTCAGTCCAGTTGGACAAGGATCTATATTCTGTTGAGGAGCCAGTGACTATATTGGACAGGCGGGTTCGAAAGCTGAGGTCAAAGAGCATTGCATCAGCAAAGGTTCAGTGGCGGGGTCAGCTGGTCGAGGAGGCGACTTGGGAGACCGAGCAGGATATGCGCAGCCATTACCCTCATATTTTCACCACTTCAGGTATGTCTCGTTCGAGGACGAACTCATGTTTTAAAAGGGGGAGGATGCAAAGACCCAGCCTATCATTTTGAGAATTAACGCCCTAATCCCCTATTAACTACTGTCCCCGTGGTTGTTTCTGCTATTGTGAGTTGCCGAGAAGATTCGTTTTGAGTTTCAGAGTGTTTTGGGAAACTTAGTCCCTAAATGAGAGTTTAAGCTTTAGAATTTGGACTTAGGCAATTGCTGATATTGTTGAACCTGCTATAACCGCACCTGCGTATGTAGGACCGCAGGTGTGGCACTGCAAAAAACGGCTAAGTAACCGCAGATACGGCCCCAGCCTGGTTAAGTAGATTTCGCACTTGCGATGCTTTTCCCGCAGGTGTGGGACCGCAGATGTGGCTCCATGACTGCAGAAGCGGAAATCGCTGGGCAGAAATATGAACAATCGAGGGTTTGAGTTCATAACTTGAAAAGTCAAATTGGAGCACATGGGAAGGCGATTCCTTGGGGATTTTGAAGAGGAGATAAGTGGGTAATGAATCCTAACTCTTTTTTGATTGTATTCCATTAATCTAAGCTTAATTTCATTATTAAATTTTGTATTTTGTGTGAAAAATTAGGAGAATTGAGGAAAAGTTCTTAGGCCGAGTTTTGAGATTTGATTGAGGTTTTGGTATCTGATTTGAGTGATGTTTGTATAACTAGACTCGTGAGTGAATGGGTGTTCATAATCCGTAATTTTTATCTGATTCCAAGATATGGGCCCGAGGAGTAATTTCAGGCATTTGTTTTCTAATTTCTAAACATAGCTTTAAATTCATTAGCTAAATTAGTTGATTGTAGTTTTAGTTACATTATGTAATTGATTTGACTAGAATTGGGCCACTCGGAGTTGGATACTCGTGGCAAGAGCGTGATATCAGATTGATTTTGAGCTGGTTCGAGGCGAGTGGCTTGCCTAACCTTCTGGTGGGGGAACTCCAATAAGGATTTTTGTATTGTTGTTATATGAATGGCGAGTACGAGAGGTGACGAGCGCGTACACGTGCTAGTTGTTCAAAAACCCTGTTTTCATTAAGTAAATATCTGTGTTTCCTTTTTTTGAACACCACTTGTATTTAAAGCCTACTGTTTAGCCTAGGAAAGCATGCTTAAGTGACATAATTATTTTATGTGCTTAACCTGCTTACTTGGATTCTGTACAACATGTTTAGAGTATAAATTCATTTTTTCGTGGTACGAACTTTGATAGAACTATGGATTTCTTTCTTAAGGTTGTTGTGTGTTTATTTTGGGACTACGGGACGATGTCCGGGGAGATCCCCCTGTATGTTTACTTTGGGACTACATATTGGTATTCTAGGAGATCTCCCTGAACATTTATATTTGGGACTACGGGACGATATTTTGAGAGATCCCCCTGTACTGGATATTTATATATGGGACTACGGATCAGTATTCCAGGAGACCCCCCTGCACATTTACGATTTGAACTATAGGACGATATCCTGGGAGATCCCCTGTAAATTAATGTTTGGGACTACAGGATGTTATCCTAGGAGATCCCCTGTTGTTATCTCTGCATCTTGAGTTGTTTCTTTCTGTGATTTTATACCTTTTGACTGTTAGCATCTTTAATTATACTGTCGCATTTTTACATTATTTTACTTTGTTATATATATAACCAGAAGGGCTTTGATCTTCCTCGTCACTACTCGATCAAGGTTAGGCTTGGCGCTTACTGGGTACCGCTTTGGTGTACTTATGCGCTTTCTTGCATATGTTTTTCGTGTGCAGATCTAGGTTTTTCTGCTCAGCCGTTCTATTAGTGAGGCAGTCGATTATAGAGACATCGAGGTATATCTGCTGCGTTCGCAGACCTAGAATTCCCTCTCTATTATCCCCTTTAGCTTTAGGCTTCTTGTATTTGCTTTGTTTAGACATTCTCGAGTTAGAACACTATGTAAATTTCTCTAGCTTGTGATTTCATGAGATTCCGGGTTTTGGGAGAGTTTTGTTCAGTTTGAGAGAGTTTTATTGTATATGCCGAGTGGCATTTTAAACTTCTTTATTATGGTTACCCATCAATTGCTGGTTTAATATTTTATTTATCTTTTTCGGCAAATTGTTAGGCTTACCTAGTCGTAGAGACTAGGTGCCATCATGACAGTTCACGGAGGGAGAACTTGGGTCGTGATATTTACTTAATATCGGTTCGATATGAGAGGTAAAGTATCCGGATTGGCTATCTAATTTAGTAGTAGTTCCTAAGAAGAAGAATAAATTTTGCATGTGTGTAGATTATAAGGATCTTAATAAGGCGTGCCGGAAATACTCGTTCCCACTACCAAATATCGATCAAATGATTGATTCCACGACCATGCACGAGTTAATGAGTTTTCTTGATGCTCATTCGGGTACAATCAAATCAAGATGAACCCGGAAGATGAGGAAAAAACTTTGTTTAAACGAATTTTGATACATTTTGTTACAACGTGATGCCCTTCGGGTTGAAAAACACTGGAGCCACTTATCAACGGTTCGTGAATAAGATGTTTGAAAAGCAAATAGGAAAGACTATGGAAGTTTATATAGACTATATGCTCATTAAGTCATTGAATGCAGGTGACCACCTTAAACATCTGCAAGAAACCTTCGACATCCCGAGGAAGCATAACATAAAGCTTAATCCCGAGAAATGTGCATTCAGGGTTAGTTCTGGTAAGTTTCTGGGGTTTCTAGTCTCACAAAGGGGAATTGAGGTAAACATCGATAAAATCAAGGCCATAGAAGATACCAGATCAACTATTGAGTGTAGAGGAAGTCCAAAGGCTCAAAGGAAGGTTGGCATCTTTTAGCATGTTTATTTTTCGGTTGTAAGAAAAATGTCGTCGTTTCTTCGCATTACGCAAAAAGAAAAATGATTTCAAATAGACACCAGAGTGCCAACAATCTTTGATGTATTTGAAGAGGTACTTGTCAAGCCCTCTATTGGTCTCAAAGACAAAAGAAGGTGAACCATTGTTGGTATACCTCGTGGTCTCGGAAGTTGCGGTAAGTGCGGTTTAGTCCGTGAGGACAAATGTACACAATCTCCCATTTATTGTGTTAGCAAGATTTTAATGGGAGTAGAAAATATCTACCCATATTTGAAAAAACTGACCTTAGCTCTCGTGGTTGCCGCTCGGAAGATAAGGCCCTACTTCCAATACTACTCGATAACCATGGTGACTACTTTTCCTTTGTGGAACATCCTCCATAAGCCCAAGCTCTTGGGAAGATTGGCTAAATGGGCCATCCAAATGAGTGAGTTCGACATAGAATACAAACTAAGGACTGCAATTAAGTCACAAGTCTTGGCTGACTTCGTGGCCGATTTCAGTTTGGGACTACTGCCTTTGGCAACCAAGGAAGCAGCAATGGTGTCAGAATCGACATTGAGAGTTTGGAACTTATTTACATATGGATCTTCCAACGTAATGGGGTCCGGACTCAGAATAGTCTTAATCAGGCCTTGGGGGGAAAACTTAAGACAAGCCATCAGAACGATCCCTTTAACTAACAATGAAGCCGAGTACGAAGCTTTGATCGCATGGCTTGAATTGGACCAAGGACTTGGCTCCGAGGTCATCAAAATCAAATGTGACTCGTAGCTAGTGGTAAATCAGGTCTACGATATCTTTGACACTAAAGAAAAATGTAAGCAATAATACATGGTAAAGGTCCACGCTCTGTTGGCATGATTCCGGGAGTGGTCAATTACTTATATCCCAAGGGAAGATAATGCAAAAATGGATTGGCAAACTTAGGATCATCGACGGAAATGAAGGGATCAGAGTCCGGAATAGTAGTATAACTGATGAACTCAATCCTGGATGTAGATGGTTATTATGAGGTAAATTCGACTAATTTGGTTTGTGAATAGAGAAATGAAATCATCGATTACCTCGAGCACGGGAAGGTTCCCGAAGACCCTAAAGCATTCCGAGTGCTATGCACCAAAGTGGCATGATACAACTTAAAAAGAGGTCAATTATATAGAAAATCTTTCCAAGGTCTGTTGGCTCGATGCTTAGGGGAATCCGAAGCTAACTATGCCATGAGAGAGGTCCACAAAGGAATATGTGGCAACCACTCAGGTGCAGATTCCTTGATGGTAAAGTTGGTACGGGCAGGATATTACTAGCCCTGCATGTAACAAGACGCCAAATACTTCGTACGAAAAATGTGATAAGTGCCAGTCTTATGCACCGCTAATGCATCAACCAGTAAAACCTTTACATTCGGTTCTATCTTCGTGGCTACCACCGGCTCCCGGAAAGTTAAGATTTATTTTAATTTTGACTAACTATTTTTCTAAGTGGGTGGAAGTAGGTGCTTATCAGAATATCGGAGAATGCGAAGTGGTCGATTTCTTATAGGAAATATAATTTTGCAGGTTCGGAATACCAAAAGAGATAGCATGTGACAATGAGCCGTAGTTTATCGATGCAAAAATTACAAAGTTCCTCGAAGATTTG
Organism: Nicotiana glauca; assembly: GCA_026770625.1. NCBI lineage: Eukaryota > Viridiplantae > Streptophyta > Magnoliopsida > Solanales > Solanaceae > Nicotiana > Nicotiana glauca. Next base: position 97,031 of record MU709949.1, read on the forward strand.
AAGATAAAAAGGATCACATCTTCACCATACCATCCGACGAAAATTGTCAAGCAGAATCAACAAATAAAGTGATTGTTCAAAACATCAATAAAAGAATAGAAGCGGCAAAAGGTAAATGACCTAAAGAATTGCCCGCAGTTTTATGGGCCTACCGGACAATGTCCAAGTCAAAACACAAGAGAAACTCCTTTTCTCTTGTGTACATTGCAGAAGCTCAAATTCCGGTGGAAGTAGGGAAACTACTTTGAGATATTTCCAAGAAAATAAAGAATCGAAGAACGAAGCAATGTTGATCAACTTAGAGCTGCTTTAGGGACGCAAGGACTTGACACGTGTAAGAATGATAGCTCAAAAGTAGAGAATGGAGAGGTATTAGAATTAAAGATCCAAGCTTCATTATTTAGAAGTAGGATATTTGGTAATAAGGAAAGCAACTTAAAATATTGGGGAGCTCAACGTAGGGAAGCTGGGTCAGACATGGGAAGGTCCGTACCGAATTTTAGCTATCACTGGGAAAGGTCATATGAGTTGGAGAACCAGAATGGAGACAAGTTTCCTAGAACTGGAACATGGAACACCTCAAAAGATATTATTGCTAATGAACATTATCCGAGCGAAAAGTACGTGATGCACTCTTTTTCCCTTTGTTCAGTGTTTGTCCCAATTGGGTTTTTCTGGCAAGGTTTTTAACAAGGTAACGACATAAAGCATACTACGAAGATAGCAGCAGTAGGACCTTTAATAGCAAGGCAAACAAGAAAGTTTCCACTTAGGTATTTTTAGATAGTCTTTGTCTCTATAGCAAATTCCCACGGGGAAGTTAAGTTTTCTATTGAGCAAAGGTTACCAAACCGTTCACGAGCACAAACCACTAGAGGATTGTTAGATAATCTTTTGCTCGATAACATAGATTCCTGAGGGAAGTAAGGTATGTTACCAAGTTGAGTTATCTGGTAATTCATTGGTGGAATCTTTGAATATACAAGACTTCCAGTATTCCAATTCTCATTCTTCACATTCGAACACTAAAGGGGGAATGATATGAGGATACGTCATCAATAACTTCCATTTCAAGCGAGAAACAAAAATCCGGAAACATAAATTTGTTATTAGGACTAGGGACTGCACAACCAACAACAACAACAACAGCAACAACCCAGGTAAATACCACAAGTGGGGTCTGGGGAGGGTAGTATATACGCAGATCTTACCCCTGCCCCGAAGGCATAGAGAGGCTCTGCCAACCAGCCCCGTAGAAACAAGTTGTATAAGATAGCCACAAGTAATGGCAATTTCTTTTTAGCATACCGAATACTTATATATTTTTGAAAATAGAAGGAATCAAATGAAATGAAATCCTTTTGTTTTTATCTTGTTTCTGGTCTGAACGGTGAACTAACTTTTTCAATCGAAAGATAAACAAGTACTTCAAATTCTAGTGCTGTAATTAACAGGAGACGTCCTCTTCAAAAGCACTATAAACATAAAAGGGCCCTCTCTTATGAAAACTCTTACATTAAAGTGTTGGTTTCAGAAGAATTTATGCCCGCAATCAAAATGCCTTCGGGGAAATACTCGAAACTAACGTGCTTCGAGGAAAAAGCATCTGAGACTACACACAACAAAAGTAAACTTGCGCAAATAATTGTAGAAATCATCACGTATAAGAGATAATACTCGGAACCAACGTGCTTCGAGGAAAAGCATCAGAGACTACACACAGTAAAGTGCAAACAGAATAACATGCGCAGTATTCTTAAGCAAATGAAAATATTAAAGACTTGCATGGATATTCAAATGAAAATAAAACTCAAAAAATACTTGAGCAAAAATATGTCTTTATTTACAAGAACGTGATAAAATGGCAAAAGTACAAGAACGGGAAAAAAAAAAGAAAATCTGAACTGCAGTATCTTCGGGACTAGGAGGAAGATAAATGTTCGCTCCCCCGAGAGAATTAAGTGGATCCAGCGATGGCTAGACATTTTCCCCAGTTTGGTCTTCAACATCGTCTCTTTTCGATTCTTCTTAAATTTTCAAAAACTCAGAACCAAAACCAAAAGAACCAGGAGCATCAGACTGCACCGGGAGTCCATTTTTAGCAGCCAACTCAAGCTCTTGGGCCTTAGCAATTTCGGCATCAAAGTCAATGATGCCTAGTTTGGCCTCTTTCAAGGTTTTTCTCCTCATGATATACATAGTGTAAGTTTTTTCAACAACGAGAGAAGTCGCTCAGTGTTTAAGTTCTTCTTTAAGCTGGGTAACCTCGGCAGAAAGGCTTTCCCGGGCAGACCTAACAGATCTAAGGTTAACATCAAGGTCATGAACAGTTGAACTATAGAGAATATTATGGTCGATAGTTTTCTTGTGCTTTTCTTCCAACTGGGCATGTTTCGCCCCCGCAATAGCAAACGCTTCGATTTTGGAGTTCAAGGCTGCCTCTAAGTTAGTCACTTTTTCAGTAGTGGCATCCTCATGCTCGGTTGTAGCAAGAATGATGTCATGGACTTCAGCCCATTTGGCCTTGGCTTCATGAAATCTAACCCTTAGCAGACCAATTTCTTGGCTAAGGGTTATCACCTCTTGCTCGCTTTGCTGCAATCGTGTCTCCAATGCAACAGCCTCAACAACTTTGGTTTCCAATTCCGAGAGACGAGCGATACTTTGCTTTCGCTCTACTAAAAGTTGATCCCGAGTGGAAGTAAGTTCTTCTTTATCATGAATCAACCTCTGAAGGCCCTTAGAAGCAAGAGAATTGGCCTACAAAACAAGAAAGATGAAACTCAGAATACATTCATATAAAAATAGAAGAAATAACATAGGAAGAAATGAGTGTATTGCTGCGGTATTATGCATGACATTATTCAACAGGAACTTTCCCAAGAGTGCCCTAACCTTTTCCCAGTCTTTCTCTGAAGCCTTTGGCTTCATATAATTAGCAAGATCGTCCGGGAAAGTAAGTTGCACCCGGTAGAGACCGAAATGGTAACATTTCTCCTCCAATGGGGATCTTTAGAAGGAGCAGCATAATTTTGCCCCAAGTTCCCATGAACTAGGGATTGGGGAGAAGGAATATCTCTTTTGTGATCAAATACGGCCGAGGATATGATGTAGCAATTGCTGGTGGAAGAGTGGATGAATATGGAAATGATGTAGCAATTGCTTGTGTTGGTGAAGATGGAAATGAAGATGTTGGAGTTGAAGAGTGAGAAACAGGTGCATCAAATGCAGTGCTGGTTGTTGGATACTCACCAACCCAATATGGAAGGGTTTCAGTACTCATCCCCACAGTACTGGGCATAGAATTTGGGACTCGATAATGGGAGTTGGCATTTTATGCCAAATCAAACTCCACCAGAGCATCGAGCCATCGCCCTTGGTTGGTGTAACTAATCTAATAAATTGAGCATTCTGTTGAGTTGATGATGAACGTCGCCTTCTGTGTAGAGAAACCCTATAATTATTGGCTTCTCCATTATCCTCGACCACCACAGTTTCTATTACCTACCTAGGAGAAGGGCTAGTGATCACAACTTTCGGAGACGGCTCATAGGAAATAGTCTTTGCCCTCTTATTATTTTCCCCAGCCACTGAAGAACACCTTCTTTTTGATTGCTTGTTCGCCGGCCGAGGACCCCGTGGTGAAACATTTGCTCCTAAAGAAGGCTTGGGGACACATTTTTCGAGTAAGTGCCTCCTGAAGCAGCCTCGCTGCATCAGCATGATCAGTCAAGACGTCCTCCTCAGGGAAAATAACTAAGCCTGCGGGTAGACCTGATTTCATGAACAAGTTATAAGGGTTCAACCAATTTTTTCACATAAAAAATAGAAACAAAGTAAGTTCAAATTACCATGATTTTTGTTCTTCCACCCATATTTAAGGGATAGTACTTTCCACAGATGAGTTTCGGGCATCGTAACATCCAATATCTTCTGAACCCACCGGTCCAAGCCTTCCACCACTAGTGGGACCCATCGATTTGTTGAAACATATGACGGGATGAAAAGTCAATATGGCCACAAAGGAATATTTAGTAAAGGGAAACATTAATTGGAAAATCTTACGAGTGTGGTTCCAAGCAACCAGAAAGGATGAAGTCGTTCGAATGATTGTCGACGGTAACTGCAATGAACCGTTCTATCCACCCATGGTCGTTATCATCATCTATGCTGGTCAACAGGGCATTTTGGCCATGTTTGCAGAGGTTTATTTCCCCTACAAAAAATCTTGGGATAGTCGAGATTCAACATATGAGCTAAGGTTAGCTCTGCTCCAGTCTCCAAGCACAAGCGCCAAAGGCATTCAACCGTCCTCCACAAAGAAGGACTTACTTGTACCAAACATATTTGGTAGTGGAGGAAAAACTACGCAATCACGAAATTTAGCTCTCAACTTAAATAAAACGCACCCAAAGTAAAAGGATACATATAAAAATATGTAAAACCATCCTTGGGAAGGGTCACTCGCTCCGATAGAACAGGATCAGTAATATCTAACTCATGGCAATGACGGTCTTCCTTCAAAGTAGGAATACTGGAAGGACGGATGGAAGAAGGATACCTACTAACAGCCCACGTACGAGGGTTAGCAGTAGGGATTTTCTCTTCGAAGTCTTTTGTGGTATTAAGACTTCTGGGGATGATGGAAGCCACCGTTGAAGGAGTAGAGTCTTCGGCTTTGTTCTTGCTCTTTGAAGAAACAGCGCGCTTTGAAGAAGAAGCCATTGAATAAAAGAAGGAAAAAGTTTTTTTTGGTTTGTTTGAAGATAATTAGAGAAAAGGTAGAGAACAAAGATGCAAGTCAGAAGCTCGAGAAATTGTGAAGCGCATAGGAGAAGGGTGATGTGTAAAAATAAAAATTTTATGGCTAAATTCATGGCCATGATTACCTTGATAATCGGCAAAAGCTATGCTAAATCGTGGGATGATGCGTGTTCGGGACATTATGCGGAGAGACGTACGTCTAATTAACTATTAGAAGACTTCAGAGGGAGTTGTAGTAATTCCAGTCAAAAAGGTGTTTCTACCAACTTTTTGGTGACATAAAAGATATGTCACAGAAAAGCAGGGAGACTATCTGTATATGGTAAAATATGATAAGGAACGTGGTCATCTAAAGGAATAACACGTGGAACCCAAGATAGGGATAACCAAAGACCGAACGCAGCTATTCCACTTGCCACCAGAAGGGATAACATTCATAAATGTGTATTAAATGATGTGCGCCCGGTAGCATTTGATAAAGAATATTCTGCAGCATTAAGGACCACGACCCGTTACAGAGAATTGGGCATTTATGTTTACTGTTACATCTTCATCAATGACCCTCATAATTGACATTAAAGGAGGGCACGATCCTAAGAACTCCTTCCTTAGACATAGCTATAAATAGTGAGTCTAGTTATCATTATAAAGGACACGAATTTGCCGGTAAACATACACTATATTCTATATAAAATTAATACAATTTTACTTTCTTACTTTTTGATTTCATCATCGCTGTGCCCAAAAACCTTGTTCCCGAAACGGTCATCTCTGTTGTTTCATCTATATTTTAAGGCTAAGTATTGCTTAATTATTAACTTATTTTATTATTATTATGATCAAATTAGTTCACTTGTCTAGAAACCACGTATAAATTCAACTGTACCATTTTACAAGCAAATAATGTGTAGGTTTTTGCTCATTATTTACTCTTAGTACTCCGTAGATCGTAACCAAGATTTTTAGTTATTAAGTGTTACTTAGTTTATTTCTCTTTAATTGATATTATTGTTTGACTCAAAATATACAAGAATCCCTTTGAATAAATAAATTAAAAGAAGAAGGGGTAAATCTTAGCCGAATATAATAAGTACTAGATTCAGCAAAAGGAAGAATAGATCGATAGTATATTTCACGTTTTCAAAGTTATAATCCTCACCAAGTTTTGTCCCCATCTACAAAGCCCTTAATCTCTCTTATATACTAAGAGAAACTATCCTAGGTTGTCAGAGACAAACTACTAGGAATATTGACCGAATATTAGTAATGTCCCTTAACGGGCTCACCATATTACAAGGGTCGTACATTTTCCTTTTTTATAATAAGGTCATTCCTTTTTGGGACTGTAAGCATATAAATTTTACTTAAATTATATCCATAAAATAATTTGGGCTATATTTTAAATTCAAGATATATTGGTCCAAATAAATATTATGGGATAATATAATTGAATTAATTATATAAGTCCAATACATATGGATTAAATAAATAAGTCTTAATCCATTGGGCTAGCCCATTTAATTGGGCTAAAGTAATGAGCCCACTTCATTAAGCCCAAGATGACATCTTCCTAGAGGCACAGTTGGGTGCCACACGTGAAATGACATGGAGCGCCAAGTCAAACGGAAGAGCAAATAGGATCATGCCACGTATCAAAATGACAAGGCATGCCAAGTCACACTAAAAGGCCAATGAAATTGCGCCACGTGTGCAAGTGATATGTTTTGGCCAATCAAATGCGGCCATGTCACACTTCAATTTGATTGGTCGGAAAGAGTTTGTTCTTATCATAACTCTTCCTTTCCACAACTATAAATAGGGGTCTTCATAACTCAGAAAAGACACCAGAAGTTATAACAAGAAGCAAGAGAGAGCTCGTGGATCAAACACCGCAAATTCCTCCACAAGTTTCAAGCTTCAAGCAATCAAGTTCAAGTTTAAGAAATAAAGTTCAAGCTCAAGAACGAAGAACGAATCAAGGTCAAGTTCAAGCAATCAAGCTCAAAGCTCAAGCTCAAGAACAAGATCATCGTTCGTGGAAACAAATACAGATTCAAAATCAAGCTCAAAGGCCCTTGAACTTATTTACTATTGAAAAGAAGAATTAGAGGATTCATAGAGTTTGTAACACTCTAATATTCAAAATAAAATACGACGATTGTTGCAATATTTTTCGGTCTTGATTTTATTTTCTCGAACCAAATTTATTGTCTACAAATTGTTGCACCCCCGGTGGGACAATCTCTACCTCTCATCTCAACTGTTCAATCACCAAAGTTCAAGAACATTGAAATGGCTTCAAAGAAAATCAACTCTGTTTCAACTTCCACCAAAGCTGCTAACTCCAGGTTCTATGCTGATATGGAAAGCATCCTCGATATCACCTTTGGAAGCTTCAGACCAGTTACGAGGAGCAAAGCAAGCTCTTTAGGAAAACAAGCACCCCAAGTGCCGTCTGCTTCAACCCCTATTTTCGGATCTTCATCCTCAAAAGGAGCAAGATCTTCCACAAACGCATCTGAAGGAGGAAGCGATGTTGCTGAAAAGATCAAGAAAACTCTTGCTCTGCTTGACCTCTCCGGATCCAAGCACTCTGCTATGAAGGAAGATGATGATGCTTCAAGTGATGGATCCTCCCCACTTACACCATATAGCGTGAGCCAATCAAGAATCAATCTGTGCGAATCCATGCTACTCTCTGTCATCCACAACAATCATGCAAGCCATGGTGACAAACACTTCATTTATGGAGGAGCAGTTGGCAAACTTGACTGAAGCAATCGTTGGCTTGACCAAATGCATGCAAAATCAAGAGGCTAGAATTGACAAGCTAACAGACAGGGTGGGAATCTTGATGGAGGAAGAATCTACCCATGCACCCGGCAAGCTCCCAGAAGTTCTAGAGAGTGACTCTCCCCCAAGACAAGCAGCATCCACTAAGGCTATCCCTGTATCATCTGAAAGGATGATTCCAATCGATCAACTGAAGGAGTTCATCGAAGGAACCATTAAGAACAAATATGAAGTTGCTGCAAAATCCTCCCTTACATATGCAAAGCCGTATACTGCAAGGGTCGATATGTTGAAGATGCCTGCTGGCTATCAACTTCTGAAGTTTCAATAGTTTGATGGTAAAGGTAACCCGAAGCAACATGTTGCGCACTTCGTGGAGACATGCAACAATGCTGGAACTTATGGAGATTACCTCATCAAGCAGTTTGTCTTCTCGCTAAAAGGAAATGCTTTTGACTGGTACACGAACCTCGAGGATGCATCTATCGATAGTTGGAATCAAATAGAGCAAGAATTCCTCAATCACTTTTATAGAACAAGACACACAGTGAGTATGATAAGGTTACAAATACTCGTCAACGAAAGAGGGAACCAGTTATCGACTTTATCAATCGTTGGAGGAATGCAAGCCTCAACTGCAAAGACAGGCTTAGTGAAGCTTCAGGGATGTGCATCCAAGGCATCCATTGGGGATTGCGCAACATCTTGAAAGGTATCAAGCCTAGCACATTTGAAGAACGTGCAACTCGTGCCCATGACATGGAATTGAGCATGGCCTCCGCTGGAAATGAAAGGTTTCCCATCTATGAACCTCGCAAAGCGAATTACAACCAAGAAGTCAGGAAGTGGGGCAAGTTCGTACCCAAGTCTGAAAGCAAAGAAGCTATGAATGTCAATATGTCACCTATGAAGTTCACGACGAAGGTGAGTAAGAAGCAGAGGATGAAATCCACTTCTTTTCAAGACAAGCCAAGTGGAAAGTTGACTCTAAAAGAGATGCAGGAGAAAGAGTACCCATTCCTGGATTCTAATGTGCCAGCCATTTTCGAAGAACTCCTCGAGTTAAATCTCATTAAGCTTCTGGAGATGAAGCAACCAAATGAAGCTGGGAAAGCAAATGACCCAAACTACTGCAAATATCACCGACTTGTAAGCCACTATCTGGAGAAGTGCTTTGTCTTCAAGGACAAAGTCATGGACTTGGCTAGCGAAAAGAAGATCGTGCTTGACGATGAGAAAGCAAGAGCAAACCAAGTCTCTATCACCTTCGGCTCATTTAGTCCGGATGAATTATACGGTGTTAAAGAAAGTAAAAATAAAGAATTACTGGAGAAAGACAAAGTTGAAGACGATCAACCTGATGATGAAGGTTGGACGTTGGTGACTCGTCGTAGGCGCCACAAAAGGAGCCCACAAAAAGAATCAGTAGAACAACCAACAAGGAAGATGATGGTAAAAAGACCCATAAAAAGGAATCTAGTTAGGCATTTGAAGAAAGCAAAAGTGGAGATGCACCACCCTCAAAAGCCACGAAATCTAGTGACCTTGGAGGAGTTTTTACCAAGTTGGTTCCGCACGAAGATTTCCCATGAGGGCATTGATGCCTCTTATTGCCATGCTGATAAAGGGGAAGAAAAGAGTGATGACCTACTGTTGGCACCATCTTCGGAAAAGCCCATCGAGTCCACTCATCAAGAAGTTAATGCTTGTGAGGAAAAGGTCACGTTTAAAAATGACGATCTTTTGCTTGGTGACACTCCTCATAACCGCCCATTGTACCTGGTTGGCTATATACGCGATAAAAGGGTAAAGTGGATTTTGGTTGATAGAGGATCCTCAGTGAACATTTTGCCAATCCATACTGTGAAAGAACTTGGTATTCCCATGAACGAACTCTCAGAAAGTCATGTGATGATCCAAGGATTCAACCAAGGGGAGCAACGAGCCATAGGTGCGATCAGGCTGGGAATCACTATTGAAGATATGCAATCAAGTGCATGAATGCATGTATTCGACGCGAAGACTTCATACAATGTTTTGCTTGGGAGGCCTTGGATACATGAGAATAAAGTTGTTCCATCTACCTACCATCAATGTTAAAATACTACTAGGGTGAATTCAAGAAGACGATAGTTGCTGATGATGAGCCATTCACTGAGGCTGAGTCACACTTCGCCGATGCAAAGTTCTACTTGAAGAACTGCATTGTGAAGGAGCTGAAAGCTGATGATGGTATGAAAAGAAAGAATGAAGAACCCATAACTAAAAGAGCTGAGGTGACTATTGGTAAAGCCAAAGATGTTACAAAGGAGGTACCTGCCAACATGAATAAATCTCATAAGGGGGTATTGTGTCCTATGGAAAGAAAGTAAGTCCCGTGCTCCAATATGTCCCTAAAAGGAAGAAAGATGATGGCGAATAATATAATATCCAAACGAACATGCCAAAGGAGTTAACTCTTCCGGTCAAATGAATCGAGGCAGTAAAGTCGTCCTCAATGCCGCTTGTAGGGTTTGTAGCCCAAAATCGTTTACAGAATGTGGCACTCCCTACAAAGAGAATAGATGAAGGTTTTGACCCTAACGCTTACAAGCTATTTGCAAAAGCTGGATACAATCCCAACGAGTCATTGAAGTTAGGGAAGCTCCCATCAGAAGTTGCAACGAGGCAATTACATGAAGGTTTGGGATACAAGCAATCGTCACCAGTGCGCATTTCAATAAGTAGGGCGAGCAACAATTATATCACTGTAGAAGATGAATCATCCGCTTCTAATAAGCCTTCTGTCTTTGATCGACTTGGAAAATCACCTGTGAGGGCCTCCGTGTTTGAAAGATTGGGTCCACTAAAGAAGGGGAACAAGTTCCGGAGAAATTTTCAAAGCATAAGAACACTCGCTTCACCCAAAATCCAGGAGATCTCCAAGGATTTCCAAAGTTTGGTTCCTTCTAGAATGAGGCGACAAACAAAACTTGTGGTTTCATGTAAAGGGTACTGAAGGTAAAGCCATATACCGTGGTCTATACTAAGGAATGTGATGAAGAAGAAGAAACTGTGGGTTCTTCGTATCATGTTACTGTACAAGTCGAGAATGGCATTCCATCTTCAATGGAAGATAATGCAGAATTATAGCATGTTTCACTGTGTTATCACATACCCTTCAATGATGGTGAACCTCAAGAAGATGAAGATGCAAAAGATGCTCCACCTAAACTTGAAGAAGGAGTGAAGACGATAGTTGATGCCTTAAAAGAAGTCAACCTTGGCACCGATGAAGAACCAAGACCCACCTACCTAAGTGCTTTACTTGAAGCTGATGAGGAGAGCGCTTATATTGAGTTACTCAAAGAGTTCAGGGATGTCTTCGCTTGGAGTTACAAAGAGATGCCTGGCTTGGACCCGAAAGTAGCAGTCCATCACCTTGCAGTCAAAAATGGTGCTCGCGGTGTTAAACAAGCTCAAAGGCGCTTTAGGCCGGACTTGGTTCCCCTAATTGAAACTGAAGTTAACAAACTCATCGAAGCTGGATTTATTCGGGAAGTTAAATACCCAACATGGGTTTCAAGTATTGTCCCTGTAAGGAAGAAGAATGGTCAGATTCGAGTATGCATTGACTTTAGGGACCTCAATAATGCGTGTCCCAAAGATGAATTCCCGCTTCCTATTCCAGAGGTGATGATCGATGCTACTACGTTACGAGGCAATGTCTTTCATGGACGGTTCGTCGGGCTATAACCAAATTCACATGGCACCAAAAGATGAAGAGCTTACTGCGTTCCGCACTCCCAAGGGTATTTATTGCTACAAGTAATGCCTTTTGGCTGGAAGAATGCTGGTGCTACTTACCAAAGAGCTATGCAAAATATTTTTGACGATCTTCTCCACAAGAATGTCGAATGATATGTTGATGACTTGGTGGTGAAATCAAGAGAGAAGGGTGACCACATGAAAGACTTGAGGATGGTATTTGAATTGCTACGGAGGTACCAACTTAGGATGAATCCATTGAAATGTGTCTTTGGAGTTACTTTTGGGAAGTTCCTTGGTTTCATTGTCCGACATCGAGGGATTGAAATTGATCAAGCCAAAGTGGATGCCATTTTGAAAATGCCTGAGCCTCGAGATATCCATGAATTGAAAAGTCTACAAGGAAAGCTAGCGTACCTTAGGAGGTTCATCTCGAACCTAGCCGGGATGTGTCAACCGTTCAGTCGCTTGATGAAGAAAGGTGTCCCTTTCAGATGGGACCAAGCATGCAGTAATGCCTTTGAGAGCACTAAACCCTACTTGATGGAGCACTATTGGCCCAAGAAAATAGTATGGGAAAAGAAAACTCTCTTTACTACTTGAGCAGGATAATGACACCAAACGAGTTGAATTATTCGCCAATTGAGAAGTTGTGCTTGGCGCTAGTCTTCTCAATTCAAAAGTTGAAGCACTACTTTCAAGCTCATGTTGTCCGTCTTGTTTCTAAAGCAAATCCCATCAAGTTCGTGATGTCAAAACCTGTTCTTAGTGATCGACTAGAGAGATGGTACCTCCAATTTCAACAATTTGAGATTTTGTACATCCCTCAAAAGGCTATAAAGGAACAAGCATTGGCAGACTTCTTAGCAGATCATCCGATACCTGATGACTGGGAGCTAACTGATGAACTACCTAATAAGGACGTAATGGTCGTTGAAGTTCAACCTCCATGGAAGATGTACTTTGATGGTGATGCGCATCGTGGGGGAGACGGGGCTGGCATAGTATTTGTCACTCCCCAAGGAGAAGTTTTGCCCTTCTCCTTCACCTTGACACAACTCTGTTCCAACAATGTTGCTGAGTATCAAGCCTTAATACTTGTGCTTGAAATGGCCGTTGATATGAAGCAATGGCAATTGCAAGTCTTCGGTGACTCCCATTTAGTGGTCAATCAGCTTTTGGGTAGTTACGAGGTTAAGAATCCTGAACTATGCCCATATCATGATTACGCTAAAAAGTTGATGGGATGGCTCGGTGATGTGACTATTCAGCATGTGCCAAGGAAAAAAAATAAGAAGGTTAATGATTTAGCTGCTCTAGCTTCATCATTAGCCCTGCCTGACCAAGCGCAAGTTACCGTCTGCCAAAAATGGGTAGTACCGCCGCCAAATGAGGTTGAAAGTCAAAAAAATGAACTCAAGCATCATGTTGCTGTTTCTGAAGTTGAGAAAGAAGAAGGGTGACAACCCATCATCGACTACTTATGCTATGGGATACTTCTAGAAAATCTGAGGATAAGGACTGCAATCCGTCGTCGTACACCTCGTTTCCTTTACTACAAAGATACCCTATACAGAAGATCATTCGAGGGAGTACTCTTGCGATGCTTAGGGGAAGATGAAGCACTCCAAGCTTTGCAAGAAGCGCATTCTGGGGTATATGGGCACACCAATCTGGACCAAAGCTGCACTTCCATATAAAAAGGATAGGATATTATTGGCCAACGATGGTAAAAGATTTCTTGGACTATGCTCGAAGATGAAAGGCTTGTCAATTCCATACAAATTTTATTCATCAACCTCCTGAAGTGTTGCATCCGACTGTTGCATCCTGGCCATTTGACGCTTGGGGATTGGATGTTGTTGGACCACTGTCAAAGTCCTTTGGTGGGCACCTATACATCTTGGATGCATCTGACTACTTCTCAAAATGGGCTGAAGTTGTTGCTCTTAAGGAAGTAAAGAAGGAAAATGTTGCGAGTTTCATCCGAGTAAACATTATTTATCGCTTTGGCATTCCTCGTTACATAATAACGGATAATGAAAAGCCATTCGAGAATAGGTTGATGAACAAGATTTGTGATCTCTTTGGCTTCAAGCAACGTAACTTTTCAATGTACAATGCTGCCGCCAATGGTCTAGCTAAGGCATTCAACAAGACTCTATGCAACTTGTTAAAGAAAGTCGTCTCTAAATCCAAACGAGATTGGAATGAATGTATGGAAGAAGCTTTACGGGCATATAGGATGACTCGCCGCACGCCAACACAGGCGACTCCTTATTCACTCGTTTATGGAGTCGAAGCCGTCTTGCCACTTGAGTGTCAAATACCTTCGTTATGACTAGCTATTCAAGAAGGTATCACTGATGAAGAAAATGCTCGACTTCATTTAGCAGAGTTGGAATCTCTTGATGAAAAGAGATTATAATCTCAACAGAGTCTTGAATGTTATCAAGCTAGATTATCTCGCACCTTCAATAAAAGAGTTTTCCCGAGATCCTTTCAAGTAGGAGATCAAGTCCTTGCAGTACGAAGACCCATAATTACTTCCCATAAACCTGTAGGGAAGTTTACTTCAAAATGGGACGAACCATATATCATACAAGAAGCTTACTCAAGTGGGGCTTACAAGCTGGTTGATACAGATGGTATGAGGATCGACCCTATCAATGGCAAGTTTTTGAAGAAGTATTATCCTTGAAGTGCCACGCTCCTTGACGCACGAGCCTAAACTGTATGTTGCTACACTCCTGGCCTGCATGAGTCTAAACTGTGTGCGGCCCCCCCTTATATATATATAAAAAAAGTCTGCTAGGTTGAAAATCTCTAAAGAGGCAGACTAGGCAAAAGTTAGGACATAAAAAAAAGAGTCCGCTAGGTTGAAAACTTCGAAAGAGGCGTCTTGGGCAAAAGTTAGGACGTAAAAAAAAAGTCCGCTAGGTTGAAAATTTCGAAAGAGGCGGCCTGGGAAAAAGTTAGGACATAAAAAAAAATCACCCATTCTGAACTACGATATGACTTGATCCTCTTCACCGGGGTATGTAGGCAGCTTAGAGTTTCATTGTAAGTTCAGTCGCATAAGTTCAAAAGATACATATTGCCCCAATTGTTGTCCGAGTGAAGTATGGAGGAATGTAAAATAAGATGAAATGTAAAATCAAGCTGAAACGCCATCCTCTTGTTGAACTTTGATCTCATTTGATTTAAAGGGGGCAACCCTCCATGGTAAAGTGATGTCTTAAATGGGCCGATTTTAGGAGGATGTCAAGTATTTGCATTGAAGTCCTGGGATTGTTTGTGCCTTCAGGTTCGCCAAACCTTCAAGTTTGTTGGTCTCCAAGTCCGCCCTATGCCTTAGAAAGGAAAAAGGGGATGTCTATGTCAGAATTCTTTTAACGGTTTTCGTTGCGAACTTTTAAAGGTGTTCATCTCGAACTTTTAAAGGCATACGAGTTTTATCGGTTTTCATTGCGAACTTGTAAAAGTGTTCGTCTCGAACTTTTCAAGGCATCCGAGTTTTTAACGGTGTTCGTTGCGAACTTTTAAAGGTGTTCATTTCGAACTTTTAAAGGCATCCGAGTTTTTAACGGTGTTCATTGCGAACTTTTAAAGGTGTTCATCTCGAACTTTTAAAGGCATCCGAGTTTTTAACGGTTTTCGTTGCGAACTTTTAAAGGTGTTCGTCTCGAACTTTTAAAGGTATCAAAATTTTTAATGGTTTTCATTGCAAAATTTTAATGGTATTCGTCGCGGACTTTTAAAGATCTTCACTGCGAGCTTTTAATGGTCTTCACCGCGAGCTTTTAAAGGTCTTCACCACAAACTTTTAAAGGTCTTGACCATGAGCTTTTAAGGTGTCACGACCCGGCTTTATCCCACCATCGGGCGTCGTGATGGCGCCTACTAACGGAGCTAGGCCAGCCAAACATTACACATCCTCTATCAACATCACCAATAAAATACTATCAACAATTAAATAAATGCGGAAGACTTTTAAGTTTAACCAAATAAAATAACAATGCGGAAGTTTGAAATATATCACTACCCAAAACCTGGTGTCACTAGCTCACGAACTGCTAAGAGTACTACACATAACTGTCCGAAAGAAATATAAAACTGTTTGTCTCGAATACATGAGATAACAGACTGAAAGTAAAGGTAGAGGAGACAACGGGTCCTGCGGACGCCTGCAAGGCTACCTCGGTGTCTCGCTGGTCGAAGTACCAACACTCGCACTACTGCTACTATTGCTGTCCAAAAACCTGTATCTGCCCAAAAAGAGCGCAGAGTGTAGCATCAGTACAACCGACCCCATGTGCTGGTAAGTGCCTGGTCTATCCCGGTGAAGTAGTGACAAGGCTAGGACCAGACGCTCACATAAACCTGTGTAGTTCAAAATATATATATGTACAACAACAGGAAACGAAGTACCGAACTAAACAGTAAGAAGGAGGGAAAACATACTATGGGGAGCATAAACCGAATATAAAAGCAATCGGTGTAATTAAGAAATAGGGCACAATAATAAATACCAAAAATAAGAAATCCAACAATTGCACGGCATCAACCTTCATGCTTTTACTCTCATCCTTACCCAAAGCAATCAAACAGAATGCACGGTATCACCCTTCGTGCTTTTACCCATATAACTCTCATAGCATGGCACGGAATGACCCTTCGTGCAAATATAATCAACAATGGCACGGAATGTTCCTACGTGCATAATACTTAAAACATGTCACGGAATGACCCTTCGTGCAAATATAATCAACGATGGCACGGAATGTTCCTTCGTGCATAAATAATCAATAATGGCACGGAATGACCCTTCGTGCAAATATAATTAAAAATGGCACGGAATGACCCTTCGTGCATTATCACTCTTCCTCACCCAAACA